>JAGDYQ010000133.1:1890739-2063662 GCA_021962125.1 Bulinus truncatus | reverse complement strand
GCTGCCCTATTCAATATAGTGGGAAATATTATGGACGTTTTTAAACCCTTCAGTATTTAATGTTTTTCTTTATTTTATCCGTAGCATTTTAACTTGGTACACAGAACTACTTTGAAATCTATCAGACAAATGAGTGTCTTCAGATTGACTAGCCTTGAAATACTTTAATTAAAAAAACTGTTGTCATGTCATTTTTTAGGTTTATTTCAGTTTAAAATAAATTTAAAAAAATAGCTTGGAAACAACATACAATCTTGTGTCCTTACAACAGATTATTAAGAATATAATATATACAGTATTAATATTCTGTGGCTGTAACATTTATCACTGATTTCCAGACTGATTTAGGCATTGATGCTGTAGATTTCCTTTCATTTAAATATCAAAAACCTCTATTAATGTCCTGGGCTCATTTGTGTCTATGGATGTCACACTTGGTTACGAAAACATATAAATATGCCACTTAGGTAGCACATATTCTAATGCTTGGCAGGTATGTCTTAATTCCTGGGCCACTGTGAATTTGTCTACGGGTCCCAAAAATAGTGCTAAGTGACCAATTACATTTCATTCTTGTGAAAGGTTACCATAAAGCCAATGTATAAGGAGAGGTACCCAGCTGGCACATTGCTTTGGGGGGGACTCATAAATTTTACTTTATTAAGAGTTATGTATGAGGGCCAACCACAGTGAAATGCAGTCCTGTTAACTGGGATAAAAAGAGCAAAGTGGCAGCCACTGTAACCTGTAGTGCTTTTATTGTCTGCGCCTAGCACATAAAACTCATTACCCTTGAGACTAGGTGTGGTCAAATACGATACGATACGCACTGTGACAGATGGGTGGACTGTTTATATGTAATAATATAAATTAAATGTAGAAGAAAAAAGTGCGGGCCAGATCAGTCTAGGGTTCTTAGTTTGCCCATGTCTGCTTTAGTCTAATGAATGTGCATAGTAGTACATACTCATTCAAAAATCAACGGGTCACCTCTACTATATTTCAAATGTCTCAGACCAGCCTATTATAAAGAACAATGTCTTATTTCATGGTTTCGGTGAGTACATTTTTCTGAGGCCAACGTGGGATGAAGGGGTAAGAGACACAACCCTTCCATTTAAAAAAAAATGGATGACACTTTTAGCAACTTGGCTTTTATAAAAAAAAAACGACTTAATTTTAACTGTTACTTATCTTTATATAAAAAAAAGATTTAATAATTCTTTTGGAAAATGATTCCGCTAATAAAATAGAACAAAGCTGGGTAAAAAAGCCAATGACAAGCAGAGGTTAGAAAAAGTGAAACCAATTGGTGATTTTCCCCGCATATATGGGCGGTTTTCATTGGACATAAGTGGGATTTCTGCTTTTAAAACTTTAATTATTACTTAAGTTAAAGGCTAAAAATAATATAATGAATGAGTTAGCTATTGTTATATTTCACCAACAATCTCATTTATCAATATTAAAAAAATCATGTTAATGTAACGTTTTCCCAACCCATATGACCCAAGACGAATGCTCGTCGTTCTAGGCTGGCACGTTCCTGGGACAAAGATATGAAAAGCCCATTGAAAATACGAGCAACGTGATTGTGGACAAAAAGTATGACTTGGAATCAGAATAGGTATTGAACATACTATGCATTTTGAGTTTGTCAGAAAGTGGGACAGGGCGGGGCATTTCCTTGTCGGGATGTCCCAGGTAAACTTTGACTATGATCACTGTACTTAATACACACGGTGCTTATATGGAAGATGGTTGGACGCATGTGACCTGAAAAGGGTGAGAGAGAAGTTGTGAACATCAATATTTCATTCAATTGTGTCTCACATACACAAACACTCGCGGCACGTAAAGTTACTGTTGTGTCAACGTTGTTCCATACACGCCATCTCCCCTTTATATAATAAGTTTAGCTGCTTTGTATTATCAGTGTCCTATACTTATTGTGCCCAGATCTGTCAATATTAGAGCAGTTTATTTGTATGTACATTCACTGCCCTTAGGAGCCCCATTGTGAACATTTAGTTGTTTAAATGATTGAGCAATTAGTGGGAGGATATCATAAGAGGGGCCCCAGATAGTGGAGATTGTCATATGCACAAGATTATATGGTGGCAGTCCTGCTTCCCCCACAAACTGTATGTAAACCAGCCCCGTAGCGTGAAAATTCTACAGCAGGGGCCAGGCATTCTATAGCAGGGGCCAGGCAATAGCAGGGGGAGCCAGGTAAAACATTTTACTATGTAGAACAACTAAGCAGAGGGGGCCAGAGAAAACGCAGGGGGGCGCGGGCCCCCTGGCCCCCCGCACGCTACGGGCCTGATTTAAACTCATTGCGTCCATTGTACTTTGCTATAACAAAGTAGGCTAGTTTAACGTAGATTTTTGAAGATTATGTATTGTTTAAGTAGGAATCAGCCAGATTTATTGTATAGTATGTCTACCCGACGATGTAGAGCATCGCGACACGTGTGCTGGGTTGTATTCTTACCCACTGGTCTTAGAATCAATGTACACTGTGGTCATACTTTTTCCATTACAGGCCCTTTTAAAGAATTAAGTTCTTAAGCAGTCAAAATGCTTAGGGTTTAGAGCACTAGAGAGATATGGATTTAATTTGCAATACTAACACACACACACATGCAAGCATGATAAACAAAATATTTCTATTAATTAATCCTTTTAAGTATATAACCTCAGGCCCGTTGCGTGCGGGCGGGGGGGGGGCAGAGGGCCCGCGCCCCCCCCCATACGTTTTGTCTGCCCCCTCTGCTTATTTGCTCTACTTAGTAAAATGTATTACCTGCCCCCCCCCCCTGCTATTGCCTGGCCCCAGCTGTAGAATGCCTGGCCTCTGCTGTAGAATTTTCACGCTCCGGGGCTGTATAACCTACACGTATACAAAATCCACTTTTATGCAATAAACTCATTTTGAAAAAAAAAAGTGAAATACTACACACATGCACGCACACACACACGCACGCACGCATACACACACAATCGTTGAAAGGGAAAGGGGGGAGGGGTGTCATTCGCTATATTACATGTATATGTCAGTGAAATTGGTAATTTGACTTTAATAACTCTTCATTATAGAAGATTTCAGAGCTAGACTTTTCAACCTGACTCGTATCATAACATTGTACAAAAATGCTTTTGGAAAATGATTCCGTATGTTATAACTTTTTTTTACTTTATGATTTTCTTATTGCAATTAATGCATTATATATTGGTAATATCACAACATAGATATAATTATTTGCGATTATTTTCTTTAATTAAATAATTTAGACAACATAGTTCACATACATTTTAAGACAGGCCATCATTAATTCATTATCATTGACCCATGTGGTTTACGAGTTTGTTGTAGAAGATGGAAATCAGGCATATGGTATGCTAACACCGTTAATCAATATTAATATAGATTTGATAGAAATGGTTAAAGAATTAAAAAAATGTTATTGAAATCGACCTTTTTCTTTGACTTTAATGGGTAATTGGCAGCGGCGTAGCTTAAGCTTAATTTATCTGATTTGATTAAAAAATGTTAAAAAAAAATAGATAAATTATTAAAATTTAAATGAACCCCTAACTAAGTGAAATTGTAAGTCTTAGACTAACTTAGAGAAGACGAAAAGACTAAGTCTAAACCTAGCTCATTGATATTTAAAAAGTCCTCTGCCAACTACTTAAATAAAATGGTGCCATTTGACACTCATTTAATTTGTGTTATTTTCCTTTTTAAATAATGGTGTAACACCTAAATATTGATACACTATAGAATAATAGACAAATATGAAGGGTTTTGCAAAGATCAATTTAAATTGAGGATGCGCATTTATTTTCTGTGGTCTAACGTAAACTAAAAAAAAAAGTAAAGTTCCCTTCTTAGCCCCAACGGGCCATCGGGGCAGATGAAGTGTAGGATTCAACTGTTTCTATAACCTCGGCATATGAAGGGATTGTGTGGTTAGCACAACGCCCAGCCGCCTTTACTTCCCCAACTTAAGCTGGGTGGACTTGTGGGACGAATTTGCACCAAATTTTACCTGGAAAAATTCCATGGGCCTCACCGTGGATCAAACCCAGGACTCTCAGGTTGACAGTCGAGTATCTACACCACTCGACCATCCGTCCCACTTAAGAAGTGGACTTCCACAAATTTGATCTTAACCCGTAATCCCGTAATCCCTGCAAGTTAAACCACTAACTAAGCCAGGCCCTAAAAGTACAAGAGGGATAGCTATTTAAAATCAGCAAAATTCGTAAAATGATTTTATTATCACAAAGTGTTGTTTATTACTTTTTTTTAATTTGTACTATACATTTTTTTTATGAAGTATAATTTGCCTCTTAAAAATATTAATTTTTCATTCTCAGTTTTTAACAGAACTCACAAAACTATTTCAAAAAGGAAAGACATCTGGATCAGTTACCATGACAATGAAAAGATGTAAGATTTAAAGTCTATTATGAATCCAAAACACTCTTCTTATTAGTTGGTTGAGATCAAAATTAGCATGCCAATAAATTTACATCTATTCTTCTTAATTTCATTTTCATACTGGTTTTGTGAAGATTAGATTTTTTAATAAATAATCTCTAATGACAACAGAAAAGTGCAATATAAGCTTTATTGGTTAATTTAAGTCAACAAGCATTTTCACTTAGTTAAACAAATTCTTGTTGAAAAATTCAAAATTTACACAAAATTATAATTTTACTTATTTGAAAAATCAGACAAAAGAAATTAAAGGAGTTTTTTTTTTTTAAATGTTTACAAAATATATATCCTAAGGTTCACATTAGCAGGTTAAGCTTAATTATTATTAATAACTATTATTAGTTATGTGTTGAATATTTACATCCTTATATAGGTACACACATCTTGTTTGATTCCTCCTTTTTTAAAACATGTATTTAATAATTTATATTCTGTAAAATTACTAAATCTAAGAGTAAAAGAAAATAGAAAAACCTGACTGATTTGATTTAAGAGATCTACAAAATATAGATGGATGTGTTAAATACTGAAAGTTATGAACAGATACTTGTACTTAAAAGTAGGGTGTGCCTAAAAAAATTATTTTATCAATAATTGATCAGTTCATGTCATTAAGTGTCCATACTGGTTTTGTAGCTTTCTGGCAAGCTACTTAACATGGAATTGATAAAGTGGGTGCTTTATCTAAATTAAGAGGCACTTTTTGATTCTATAATTATGCTTTCCTATCCAGAAAAGGTTAGAACCTAGATATGTGGTATACAAGTTTGTGACTACTCTTGAGATTTTCAGATATAAATGGGTTCTAATCACCCAATGCAAAATAGTGTAATTGTTGAATAAGGACTAGTTTTAACATAATAAACTTATGACACTTCAGAGTAATATTGATATCAGTTGTTTTTGATTTCCCCAAACCTTTGAATCCAGCATGGTTAGGATGTCTACCTTTTGTCTTCATGACAAACAGTTCTTTTTACAGTTCTGTGGTTAATTAGTGTGTGAAATATATCATTTTTCAAGAAAATGATTTAGAAAGGTTTATTATATTTTATTAGATTTACAAGAAAATCACACAACTATAAGTATGCACAGAAAATCATCTATTTTAAAATTTTACAACTTTAGAATCAGTGTGTAACATTTTTTATAACATTGTATTTAGATGATGGCAGATTGAAGCCAAAACCTAGAAATGGAAATCTCCCAGAACCTAATGAATACAAATGTCTTGTCAGAGCCACATTGGGAAACAAAAAAATTACTACAGTGGTGAGTATTATTGTGAATTCTTTTTTTTTTTCCTTTTCATTGTTTGTTAATCATTTTTGATAGTGTGTTATTTTTTCTTTTAGTTTTTTTAATGTTTTTTTGTATTTTTTTTTCAGATAAATCATAAAGATGTTACCAAATTTCAAATGGTAAGTTGTTTACATTTGTAATTAATGTTGTGATCACTTAAAAAAATTATACCCAAGACAAATTTAAATTATGAGTGATTCATTTATTTTTTGCTTTTTACTTCAGGCGTATGGAAACTTGTTGAAAGCCAACATGGATGGACTCAAGAAAAAAGATAAGAAAGCGGCAAGGGGAAGGAAAAAAACAAAAGCCACACAATAGTTTATGAAACTCTTCATGTATATTTTTTATCTTCATTTAAGTAACTTTAATAATGATACCTCTTTATCAAGACTTAGTTTTACAGTTTTATTTTTCCATAATTTTTTGAAAAATGTTTTGTTGTTTATGCTATAAAATATTGAAACAAAAATTTTTTTTTTAACTTTTGGATCAAAAATAAAATATGCCTGGATATTTTTATGTTTACATTTTATGAGAAAAATATTTCTCATGGTTCTCAAAACAAAACCTATTATGCTGTTGCCAAAGTACCTGATAAATCATCTGTTTATGACAACAATAGATGTCACAACTTCTGATCTCTTGACTGAGCAATGGTTCTGAATTTAACATGCACAGCTGACCAAAACATTTTCCTTCAAGTGTCTTCAAACTACACAATTTCCAGCAACTGATATGACTAGATAAATTGCATAATTTTTAAAGGTTTAAAACAAAGAGAAAACAAATTAAAACTATAATTAATAATGTTGGTGTTAGAAAATAATTAGGACTAAATGTTAGTTGGTTTACTGTCTAATTTATTGATCTTGTATTTCTCTATTAGGTGTACATAGTTTTTTTTTCTTTGTGGTTTCAATGATGATTGATCTTATGTTAGGCCCAAGCCAACCCCTTTTCTTTAACCTAAGCAAACATTTAGTCTCATTCTCTTCTGTAATGAAAAAAAAACAAATAATAGGTAATCATATTTGTTTAATTATTTTCATACACTGTGCAAATGAAATTGAAACCTGTTTACATGGCTATGATTGGTTAAGGTGATACATTTGTTTTAAATATTACATGAATTGTTTACATTATTTACTTGAATTGGATGATATATATGTAATTTGAGTAATATGTTATTATTTTATTGTAACTCACAGAATTTAAATTATACAGAATGTGCAATCCTAGATTTGATTGATTTCCGGCATATTTGTTCTTAAGTGAGCTCATTGAGACTTGTTGCTGTGCTATATGTGTTTCTGCTATAACTGTTTATTGAACACTAAAAGTCACTAAAAAGAATGTGATTTAGTTTTCCAAAAGCTGGGCTAATATTTTCATTAGCAATCTATCGTTTAGTTTATAATATGGCATTGATTTAAATAGACAAAGTTGTTTCAGAATTCATTGTTTTGTGATGCAGTTTTTTTTAATACAACTTCTATTGTATATCAACATTTAAAAAAGCCAGTAATGGCGAGATTTTTTCCTGTCAAAGACAGAAGACTTTTTAACAAGAAATGGACTTTCTGTATGATATGTATATTCTGTGTTGTAAACTTTCTGTTTGATTCACAAAATATTTTCAAATTTCTTAATCATTTTATCTTTTTATTTTACCATTTCATTGAATTCAATTTTTTTTAAAGGGCTTTAGTATTGGTTCAAATGAATATTCTTCAATTTTTTTTTTATTTCTCCAAATAATAAAAATAAATACCAGTACTTTCTTTGTTACTTATTTCACCTGTTTTCAGGAATAAGATATTAGAAATTGTTAAAGTAATATAACATAAAGAAATTATGTTAGATAAACTTAACCTACTGGGTTCATGACTCGCTAATATTCTTTAATGACTAGCATTATCAAGTTTAATTTCTTAAAATTCTAAATGCGGTTAAACATATTCTGTGAGAATAAAAAAAAATTATGTTTAACCATGTGAAAGTTTGTTTTAATTTTTATTATATTTTTAGTTAATTTATTTTAATTATTGATTTGAAAAGATAAACCATTACTTTTCTTTTTCTGAAAATTTTCAACATTGAAATACAAGTACAAAACATTTATTTTGATTTTGAAATATGAATAAAAAGCGAGCTGAAATAGCTGTTTTTTATTACCCCTTTTTCTCAAAATGGCATTTAACACTGATATCTCTAAGGCTCTGTTAATTGCAAAGATACTTAGCTAAAAATTGACTGGTATAACTGTGTACATATATATATTAGCAAAAATTGTACGTTTTGGCATTAAGCTATGTTAAAATTGATAAAAACTTTATAAATTATTTATATATTTGTATTATTATTTTTTTTTCACACCAATTTTTAACTTTTAAAACTGTCTAAAGTAGAATAATAAAATATAATAATTTATAGATTAAGTTAATTTCACTTCTGAACGCAAATAATAAAGACTTTGTGGCAACCATGAAAACCCTCATAACATTTTCTGAAGGTTTCTAATCATTCTGTGTAAAAAAGAACAACAATGTAATTGCTACTGGAGATTAAAGCTTTGTTGAATGATGTTGTAAAACTAACTAACTGTAATCATGAAGTCAACTCTTTATATCATCTGAAACTAATATTCAGTTTATTATAAACTAAAACAATGCTTACATATTAGAAGGATAAATAACTGACTGACTCAAGCTTCAATTTTATTAGACTCATTGTGTCAATTAGATGTTAGTGTGTGAAGTCCCTGTAAGGATGAGATGAAATCTCTTAGATCCCTATAAACCATTAGTGGGACGGTTTTTATGGTGCCCTTCTTTCATTCCCACCATAGATGATAATGCAATGGCCATATATATATATATATATCGGGAACTAGAGCCTAGACCTAAAAAATTTCCTTGGTCCTCACCGGAGATCGAACCAGGTACCTTTATGTCAACAGTCGAGCGCTTTACATTAGCTCTAGCCAAACTCATTGCCATTCTTGCATATTTATGATGTATTTACATCTCTAGACAATTTACAACTCTATTACCGGTATTTCATTACTTTAAGTAATTCGATGCTGTTTAAATTGACAAAGGCTCAGCTCTTTTTAGTTCTTTGTTTTAAATTAAAAAAAAAAAAGAAATGCAGCTCACATCGGCCTTATTCATGGCTACCCATATTGTATGTTATGATGTACATAGTGTAACCCAAGGTTGATAACCAACCAGTTAGCATAGTTCCACCCAGCCCCGTAGCGTGAAAATTCTACAGCAGGGGCCAGGCCAATAGCGAAGGAGGGGGGGGGGCAGGAAATAAATGTTACTAAGTATAGCAAACAAGCAGAGGGGGTGGGCAGACAAAACGCAGGGGGGGGGCGGCCCCCCTCCCCGCTCACGGGCCTGGCCTGGTTCCACCGCTATGTGAAAATGGAATGAGATCCGTAGCTTTTATCGGATGTATAGTTCACATTTACACACACACACACACACACACATATATATATATATATATATATATATATATATATATACTAGTACAAGGTTCTCAAAGTATGGGTTGTGACCAGGGCCGGCGCCAGCGTATTTATCGCCGCGTGCGTACCTGTCTTACTGCCCCGTCCCCCCTCCTTACAGTAACTCGGCTATATTATTCAATGTACAATCACAGCCACAAAGGAGTGCTTTGATGTTGTTTGTTTTGATATGCATTTATATTTGATAGAATTAGGGCCACCTTAATGTCGTCGTGGATTGATATTGTCTTTTAGCCTTACGGGCAGAGCTGTTGGAGGCCTTAAGTCGGGTCTAGCGCTTTCAAATCTAAGTTCTCTAAATAAATCGTCATTATAGTCACTCTTCACAAGGTCTAAGACTGCCCTTCCTTCTGGTGAGAATGACTGTCAGCAATATAGGCTTGCAAGAATGTTTAACTGAGAATGACTATAAGCAATATATATATATATATATATATATATATATATATATATATATATATATATATATGCAAGAGCCATTACACCATATTAGCCTAATACAAGAGGTGTGCTAGGGTATTCTGGCTTAAAACGCTATAGCGGACCAAGTTTTTTTTTTATGGGGTATCAATATATACATTTGCTTTGGATCCCAGAATGTAACTTTGCCAATGGCCCCAAAATGTACATCTACTTGAGGCCACCAAGATAGGGTCCCAAATGCACTTTTATTAGGGCCGTTTTACGTTAGCTATGATTAATTTTCGAACTGATGTCAAGATCAAACAAACCATGCTACATTACTTTGGTTGTAGACTATGATATAATCAAAGAACAATAAGATGCCATTCTGGAAAATGAACACCTCATAGAAAACACAATATAATGGTTTAAAAGTAACTAAATTTGTATCAATTAAACAAAGCACCATTTTTTTTTAAAATTTAAAAATGCTAAATCTTTGTACCATTTAGCACTGAAAACTAGTGTGAGTCCGGCAAATAAAAATGGCGAGGAAATATGATTCTGTTGATGGTGATTATATCAACTATGTTGCCAAGATGAGATTCTCGTATGTAATATTTGTTCTCATTCTTTGATTTACGTAATATATTTTTTATTTAATGTTTATTTATTTCATGTTAGCTCAGCATAATGTTTAGTTTGTTAAATGACATTTATTTAAATTATTATTGTCACACTCTTGCTATCGTCACATCACAATTTTGGTGTGGATTGTTTTTTAAGAACCTGACTTATTTAACTACGCCGACCGACGGGGCCACCACCAGAAAATTTGAGGTCCTTGAAACATGTGACAACTCGGGTACTTCTGACCTTCTACCAAAAGCCGTTTTAAAAGTAGACTGAAAAGTGACCACCCCTCCCCCGTTCGGGCGCCGGGCAAGTTTTGGGTATGGTACCAGCATTAGAATATTTACTTTGAGAAAAGTGTATCTATGAAACTGTCTGGTTTCAACTCGAATGTGGGCAGCGCTTCATTATAAACAGACCTGAGACCGACGTCACAGTTTCATTCCTCTTTACAGCTAAATTTCCATGTTCCACAAATCTTTCTTAAATAACAACAAACATTTATAAAGTTAGTGTTTTAAAATATTCTTAGTTTGTTTTTTTTCCAGGCTCTAATTCAGCGGTTCTCAATCTTTTTCGCGACTGTACCCCAAGCGTGCGAACGTATCTCCGCGTACCTCTCACACTTAAGTTTGCGAATAATAAATGCCACTCAATTTCATAATGGAATGTGCTTAGAGTGCTCACCTTTCTAATGCGATACTTGGTCACGTGATTTGATAACGATTCATGCAGCAAACTGGCGACCTTCTTCAAGCTCTCGATTGTTTAAACGAAAATTATATGTAGTTGCTTACCCCTTCATAACCTCTTCCTTACCACTTGGGGTCAGTGGTCGATTTAAGAAAAAAAACAGTGCCGGAGATTGAAAAAAATTCTGCAGAGCCGGGGATAAATGTCTATGGTTTCATCCCCGGCAGGGATATATTAGCTAAGGCAGAGCCGGGGCTGACAGTTCTCAGTGCCGGGGATATCCCCGAATCCCCGGCGGTAAATCGAGCCCTGCTTGGGGTACGCGTACCACCGGTTGTGAACCTCGGTCCTTATAAGATTCTTGTGTGCTGGAGGTATTTTATTATTAGAATAGCTGTTTAAAACGACTTTCCTCTTCATTAATTTTTAAATATTCATATTAATTTCATCGATTAACTTTTTTCATATTTTACAAACAAAAGAGGTAATATGACTTTTCTGATGCATATCAAATGGAATAATAATAAAAAACAACTAACAAACAAACAACCATCGATTGTTTATACAGAGCTATATGTTGAGACAATGACAAACAGGCAATATTTAGTCATTAGCCAGATACATTACGAATGCTTGTCATCATGCTTGTCATAATAGAGTTCATATGAAAGTGGAAGTCTAGCAGCACACGTGCACACGTGTTGCTTTGATAAAAAAAAATCATAAAATAAAAAAAAATATGTCTCGCATTTCATGGTTTGGTGATATTATTCTTAAAGGGTTTGCTTTTTTTTCCCTTTCTCTTTTTTTTCCCTCTGCCGATTTGCAAAGTAAAGAGATGATCAAGAAAGAAAACGTCATCCATCGTCATATTTGGCCGGAGAGGTGGGGATACATTGCGCCTATTTATAAAGAAGTAAGGTGTTTTAGAAACTTGTTTTATTTTTTTTTTTCATTATTTTACAAGCCCTTATGTCTGTTGTTTTAAAAGGCCATTGGTAGCCAAAAAATGCGACTCTTTGGTGAATAAATGTATGTCTCCCAAAGAGCCATGGTTAGAAAATTACTTTTATTCAATAAATCTTGATACATATATAGTGCAGCTCTTTAAAGTATTTTAATCTGCATTAAAAATATCAACAGAGTGCGGCCCCTGATGTGTGGTTGTATTCACCACTGATATATATATATATATATTTGGGTCCAATATGTAGTCACTAGCGGTGGTGTATCTTTGTCTACAATCTACTTACGCCACGGCAATATGGTCAAAGAAAAAGCCAAAAAAAAAAAGATCACATTCTTTTTCGCTGCATTCGCTGCTATTCTCAAATTTTTCTTTCACAGTCGTTGATTGTGTAACCTTTGGGCTAACATAAGTGTTGGCGAACGTTTGGGCTAACATAAGTGTTGGCGAACGTTTGGGCTAACATAAGTGTTGGCGAACGTTTTAATTATGGTGGGCCACATGAGGTTCTTAAATTTCAGAGAAGGGTCGGATCAAGAGCAGATGGATGGAATATTCTTATGTACACAGGGCCCGATTAAAGATTTTGAGGCCCCAGGCACAATAGATAGGCTATATAATTTAATATTTTATAATTGTAAATTTGAAAAAAAATATTTTCACTTTTGTAGGCCCTATTTTTGTTTGTAGGCCCTATTTTCGTTTGTATGCCCTATTTTTGTTTGTAGGCCCTATTTTCGTTTGTAGGCCCTATTTTTGTTTGTAGGCCCTATTTTCGTTTGTAGGCCCTATTTTTGTTTGTAGGCCCTATTTTTGTTTGTAGGCCCTATTTTTGTTTGTAGGTCCTAGGCACGGTGCCTATAGTGCATAGGTCTTAATTGGGCCTTGTATGTACAAAAAGAAATCAAACCTAAACGTCACTGATGTGAAGAGGGGCGGAGTAGCCTACTGGTCTGGTCAAACTGCCTGGCGTGCAGTGCTTGGCCCGCGAGCCATAGGTTGCCCATGTCTGGGTATGAGGTACCGGCAGAGGGTTTTCTGCAAGCACACTTTTACCTTTAAAATATGGGCTTCATTAAAATGTGTTTAGCATCTGTCAAAAATATGTATGGCTAACTCTATCATATCAAAGATTGTTTTTTTCAATATCAGTTACATTTTTGGAAGTAAGTTATGTGGTCATTGACTAAAACCTAAGGCGGCTATTATATTCGGTATTGGTCAAGTTTATTTAACATTTTACTGCTATCAAAGTATCATTTAAGCTGTGTTAGTACCAATAAATATTATTTACGAGACAAGAGAATATTTGAAAAAAAAAATGTTGAACTTTAATCAAGCAGGGGCGGGGAGGGGGGTCTGGCTGGATGGAAAAGGGGGGGGGTGGTGGATGGTCGAGCATTGTAGACTGTATAGAGCACGACTGTCGTAATGAATGTCCCGAGCTCGAGTTCCACTGAGTCATGACGAAAGTTCCTTAATGTCCAACCAGCCTAAAATGGATAAATGAAATTTGAAAGCATGGAAATGGTGTGGATTAAAGATGGACACTACAAACATCCGGTGGCGAACTAGGTTACTGCTCTGCGTGGTTGCACCCTGTGCTGCTAATCATGTTTTTAACTATGATCGGTTATAAAACCCGACTAGACGGAGTTCTTTCTGATATGAAATTTAGAATTGTTCATTTTGGTGTCACGCCTATGTGGGTGTCACCCGGTGCGACCCGCACTCGCTAGTGACGCCACTGGGGAGGGGGGGGACAATACTGGTTAAATGGCGTCCCCGCCACCATTTTGTGCGGTTTTTCCCCTCAATGTTTTATATTAAGTAAATACAAAAAAAAAAAAACGCTTTTAAAAATGGCAATAAATTTTGACATTTCATTTCATGTTTTCTTAGCTGGCGGGTTTTCTGTGGATTTTTAAAAATAAAAGTTTCAATTGTTTACTTTTAAAACACACGCCATAGGCCAGGACTTCTGAAGTGCATCAAACATCCCATCATCTCATGTGTACGTTATCAACTTTATATTCTCTGACTATACTCTGTATTTGTAAAGGGGCTCAATATTTTAATTACACCCGTCGCCCTGCACCTCCCACCGGATTTTAAATAACTTCTGGCAACAACATTTGTTTCTTCCGTCTATCCAGATGAATGAAGAACTGGACAAACGAAAGAAGAAACCGCTTCCTTCTCAGATAGTCCGTGTTGACCCGGCAGATTTTTCACACATGTGGCCAAATCAAGAATTGCGTGGGTAAATTATTTTGGCTTATTTATTATGCCTGACTATTCATTGTCTTTACCAACGTGTTATTTTTAGTAATATACAAGGGGTATGGCCATTTCATTTGACTTAATGATTATATTAATTAGAGATGTTTACGTGTCGTCTGTCACAGGTTTGAGCCTAAAGATTCACTGCCGCCCATCAGATCAAGCAGAATGTATGGGTGGAAGATTGGAAAAAGTATAGTGGACAAAACAGACCGATGGGTCCAGCCCAGAAGTCGGTACAACATGTACAAGGACTTAGGATGGAAGGAAGATTGTATCTGGTGATCGGACAGGTCACGTGGTGATAACCCTGTCCCGTCTAAAGTTATTATCGATAACTATTGCATCGAAATGGTAGAAACAAAAATTTCAGTTTTTAAAAAAATGCATTTTTGAGATTAATGTATAATAGAGACATGAAACTTTTATATATTTTTTTGTTTTGAAATCTGTTTACCCTTGAACTTGAACGTTAGGTTTTCATCATAACGTGTTTCGTTGTATTAAAACAATAATGCATTCCTACTTTTACATTTCTATAACTTATATTATATGTAACTTGTACATTTAAGGCCACAATGTGTCCTGTTTTTTTTATACTTTGAACAAGCAGGCAAGATTCGTTCTTAGGTCTTCGGGAGGGGGGGGCAGAGACCTCCAGAGACATTTTGGGGCCCGAAATAAAAGTACTAATGTCCAGGCCCCAATTGATATTAGAACGGGGGTGGGCGTTTTGGTGGGAGGCCCGGGGTTAGGAGGATGCCCAGCCAAAAAAAAGTGTTTTAAATACAAAACATTTTCTCGTTTATTGTTGTATTATAACAAAACGTTTGACTATCAGGTACATGTACTTCCAAGTCTATGACGACTAGTAGCCTAAATCTTCTTGCCTGGTCATGGGTTGCATCTCTCTAAAATAAATTAATTTAAAAAAAAAAAAGGAAAACACGAGTTTTGGTGTTGATTTTTGTGTTGTTGTTCATGTTGCTGTGAAAGCATACTTAAAATATAGATAGTGATCATTACAATAATTGTCATTAGCTGCAGTAGCCGATAACACACACAACACACACAAAAAGCCTCAAAGTAGATTAAATAAAAACAGTTATTTAAAGTATGTTTCTGTCTCAAAGAAAACATATATGGCTTACAAGATAGTATTGCATATAGACAAGGGAATACAGATAAAATTTATTTTAACGTTCCAATATTCGAGCTAATTGAAATGATTTTTTTTCTGTGCGTGCCACCCTGGGGGTGGGGGGTGACACCCTGAATTTTCCGCACCGGGCGACACCAACCATACTGACGCCACTTATTTTAATATAGAAATTTTTCATATATTTCATTGATAATTCTTCAAGAAAGTAGATGGAAGTCTTGTATTTCAATGCATAAGGTCACACATGCATAAATTACAGTCCGCGGGCCAAGTACTTTTATATATTCTTTCTAACCGTTTACTCTACTCGGAACTTCCGTTTATTTATTTATTATACATTTATTTCTTTTTTTAAGTATTTATTTGATAAAAAATTTTGTAATCGATTTTTGAGAAAAGTGATATATTTTCTTGAAATTTCGCATACATGTTCTTGCTCCATGACAATAATTTTGCAATTAATTATTGTTTTTAATTTTTTAACAAATATGAGTTTAAAAAATTCTAAAAACTAATTAAGGGATATAGTCTTGTTTTACTATATTGGCACTAATAAATGGGCTACTACCATTGCATTAATAATACTATATATGTTTTAGATCGAGCAGCGTGGTAGTTGGTCAAAGCAGCGGAACACATGCATGCATGCGTTCCCACTTTTACATTTCTATAACTTATATTATGTGTAACTTGTACATTTAAGGCTATAATGTGTCCTGTTAATTTTATACCTTTAAACATGCGGGCAAGATTCGTTCTAGATCTTTGGGAAAATGAAGAGGGGGGGGGGTCTAGGCAGAGATCTCCAGAGACGTTTGGGGGCCCGAGAAAAAAGTACTAATGTCAAGGTCCTCATAGCACCATATCAAATAATGATTGATATTGAAAAAGGAGGGGGGCGTTTGGGTGGAAGGGGCCTGGGGCTTGCTGGGTGTCCAGCCAAAAAGAACGCGTCTTAAAAACGTTTATAATACAAAACAATTTCTCAAAAAGTTTGAGCATCAGGTACATGTACTTCCAAGTCTATGACGACTAGTTACCAAATTGAAATGATTTTTTTTCTGCGCGTGCCAGTTCTATGTTTTTATGCGCAGTATTTATAATATGATTTATCTTTGGTATTCCAAGTTTGGTGCGCGTGCTGTGTAATTATCGACTCTGTTATGGACCGACAGATACACACCTTCTTGAGCTGCCCACGTGAAACTAAGGGTCAACAGGTCTAAATGCAAACTCATGTCCTTTCTATCATATTACACAATTTGACTCTGGACAATGGACAGCTCACAAACGTAGAACCTTCAAACCTAGCTTATAATATGTCATTATACAAACATCAGCTAAAAGTTATTGGGCTTCACTATCACCAACATATAAAAAAAACTTAAATACTTTCCAGAAGCGTAGCGAGGGGGGCAAGGCAACTTGCGCCCGGGGCATTTTACCTTTTTAATACCTTTTTAGCGCCCCCCCCCATTCGAAAACCATATAATATTATATGTAAAAATATACCATTTGGCGCCCCTGAACTTCGGCGCCCGGGGACATATGTACCCCCGCCCCCCTAGCTACGCCTCTGATACTTTCAGAAACGTATAAATATACAGACATGGAACTAAGTCACAATTCTACCGGAAGATATGTGTTTTGCCATTCTTGTGATAACTTCCGGTGGCTTCCTGAGTAAATAGTCAATTCATCTCCATTTGATTCTTGATATTTGTTAATGTGGTCATGATTTCTCCTTAGCTGTTTTCCACTCAGGCTCGAGGGAGGCCGATGCAATATCTTGACTTACCTATTCTGGCTTTGGCATCTTCATCTGACCCGCATTTTGGCAGCGATAGTTTTAACAATTTGAACTGAATCCGACAGAGGTATGCTTCCATGTTCAAACAGTGTACTGACTCCAACAAATTGTTTCCAAGAAACTTCTGCCCTCTGGTTGTACTACTTGTAGATGAGAAAAACCTTACAGTATTTACTTATAACATTTATCAAATGCCGTTCTTCGTATCAGCTAAAGAAAGTAACCCGGATGTAGCCTACGTCAAATAAATATCGCTACTGTCAATCATATATAATAGTCCAACACCAATCCTGAGTAAAAACCACCAATCCTGAGTACAAACACCAATCCTGAGTAAAAGCCATGTTGTAGCTGCGTACACTACCAAGTCATCACTGCAGTGCAATCACAATAAATAAAACTGTCCAGTACAGTTTGAGAAAGAAAATTTATTACTTTTCTTACTGTCACTAAATACAGTCAGACTTCACATTACTTGGCGGATACGTTTTAAGAGCAATAACATACCACTATTCGCTATTCAGAACAGCAATAAACAGGATTACCTGTACATGCATATAAATTATAAGGATAGGTAAGGTGTTTGGCCATTTTACTATACATTTTAAAATAAAATCTTTTTTTAAGAAAATGTTATAATTTATTGCTGAGTAGAGTAAAAACGTTCTGAATGAAATGTTATAAATAATTGTTTATAGAATGTAAACTAAATGACATGTTTAGTAGGATTAAAAAAAAAAACTATTTTAAAACATGTTATATATTATTGCAGGCTAGGTGTGTAAATTGTATAGGCTCTTTATAAGAGTTATATTTTTAGCCCTTAAATATTCAGAATTAGTAATTTATATAATTATGTATATGCTCAAAAGAGAGTGCGGCGATTTCTGAATAGTGAACTCGATGCTCGGTCCCACCTCTCACCCCCCTCCCCCCACCGGCGGTCTCTGCTCTATTTACCTTTTACACAGTGTGTTTTTCTATATTCATTTCACATGAATGTAAGATATCCGGTTTTGTTCTACTGTCCTATTTGTGTTTGTTAAATTCACTTTTGTTTTAGTATATTTTGAACACATAAAAACACATTGAACACTACCAGGCACGCCGAGAGGGGGTCGGGGGGGGGTCATTGCCAGGGGCCCCGCATCTGTAAGGGGGCCCGCCCATGTCAATTTTTTCACGACTCATTGTTTAAATAGGGGCCCGCCATGATGTCCTGCCCTGGGGCCCTTGTTGGCTCTCGGCGCTTCTGAACACTACAGACCAGCCCCGTAGCGTGAAAATTCTACAGCAGGGGCCAGGCATTCTACAGCAGGGGTCAGACAATAGCAGGGGGGGGCAGGCAATACATTTTACTAAGTAGCACAAATAAGCAGAGGGGGCCAGACTAAAAGCAGGGGGGCGGTCCCCTGGCCCTCCCGCACGCTACGGGCCTGCTACAGACACACACAAACACACACACACAATTATTATATAAGAAAACACCCGTTTTAAAGGGATCTCGACCTTTTTGGAAACTGTACCCCACAAGTATGTCCGCGGGGAGCCCTCCAAGATAAGTTCGCGACTAAATGTACTTATTTTCATAAGGCAGTGGCTACGGTTCGGTCCGACCAAACCCGTATTTTTTTTTACTTCGGGTACCAGCCATAGATAATATTGCTTTACACCCTAACCCTATCCCTAACCCTATCCCTAACCCTAACCCTAATCCTGAAAAAAAAATTCTGAAAAAAAAAATAAATTTATATATGCCATGTTCCTTATACCCTAATATAATGGTTTTGGCTGGTGCCGTAGCCACTGCGTTTTCCATAATGGAATGTGCTTACATTTCGAATGTATTTCTATGTATTTATACATTCTGATCTTAAACCACAGGTCAGTATTTTGTACGTTTAACATGATGGCTTTCAATGTGTAATAATTCTGTTTACCAAGAAGGGATATGCAAAGATTTTTTTTTAATTTAAAAAAGTACATCGTATACTGGTATAACGTCTACCATGCTCAAGGGATTATGTTGTGTTATGACGTCCGGGAAGTGACGTATATGCAAATATTGACAAGAAAGTGTTTCTAAAAGTGTAGACGTCTTCAATGTGAATATTATTGAGTGTGTGAGTGTGTGTATCTAGAAGTGTATGTATGAATGTCCCTATGAGTTGTGTGAGTGTGTGTTTAGAAGTGTATGTATGTATGTGTTTATGAGTTGTGTGTGTGAGTGTCTCATAACACACGCTGTATCATATATTATATATATTGTAACTTTATACTGTAGACATTGTGTTAAAAAAAAACGGATCTTCTTGACGGTTGAAACGAATTTCGCAAGAACGTGGTGAAGTATCGAAGAACATAAATTATTATTTTTTTCACCAGCCCAAGTCACATAGTTTCAAAATACTGGTGACATGTCTTGCTGTCGTCTGTCAAATAAAAGGTTATGTAACAAACACTGGTGTGCTTGAACACAAGATAAGCCATTCCAGTCCACACCCAGCTGGGCTATTTTATGTAAGGTACTGGTTTAGGTTTTGGATATCTAGGTATGAATTTTTTTGTTCTTAATTACTTTAAATTTTTTTACTTATTAAGCTTTTATTTGGAGTCACTTTCTGTGGGTGTATGAGTTTGGATCTGTGTGTCTGTAAATCTTGAAACTCAATTCGGATCTTATATTATTTAGCCAGAACGATACAAATTTGAACACGTGATATAATAATTACACTATTTTGATAATTTCTAGTCCATTTTGCGGCTTTCGTCATACTTTCCCGCGAAAAATGTCCCTGGGATTTCTTTCATTAAAGCTACTCACATGATTTCGCTTATTTTTTTAGCAGAGGGCCGCATTAGGTAAGTACATTTGACCGACCGGCGTGTTAGATGTCATAATCTATATAATATTGCTAAGAGTAGCCTACATAATGATAGATGACGTATTAGATTTTATCCGTATATACGTATATATATATATATGAACAGCGTGTAAGTAAGAAATAAGATATTTGTCTCAGTTTCGGTTTTCGTCGACTGTTTTCAGTCGGAGTTATCAACACCATGAAGACAATTAATTTCATTTCTAGTTAGATATTAAATCTACATTAAAATCGGATAATTAATGGCAAAGTAGGTCATACAAGTGACAATTGAGTTACATGAGCTAGATGCTAGGTTTTATTATTAAATTAATAATCATAATTATATCGTAAATTAAACGTATTAGTCATTCTCATCTGCTTGATCTGGTCCGCGCTCCACTATTATGGACCCCCACTTAAGGCCGCCCTTAGGCCGATTTGACCGATTGCTCCAAATTGGGCCCCGCGGCTGGCAGGGACCCCGCAATTTACATTTAGCTTATCACTATCAGTCAAGGCTATTGCCACAGGCTTTTAAAATTAGAAGAGGACGCTCGCAAGCGTCCGTTAAAACTGGGCCCCGCTATTCGTGCGGCCGGCCCTGCACCCACTCGTTCACAATAATGACATTTACTTTGTTTAATTTATAGAGTTTCATATAAACATCCATACTGTCGAATTAAAATCCTCATGTGATGCACGGTTCAAAAATAGTTTGCCAACTCTGGTTAAGGTGCGTAATTTGTGCATATCTTTACCTATCTTTACCTAATGGTGTGTGGTTTGGTGGTTTAGTTGATTTGGTTGGTTGGTTTGATTGGCTGGTTCGATTGGTTTGTTTGGTTGGTTTGGTTAGCTGGTTTGGTTGGTTGGTTAATTAATTAGAATTAATTTTTCTTAGCTATTGACGTATAAATCAACTCTAGAAATGCATTTGCTTTAAAATGAAACTTTTAGATAATAACATGTTTTCATTGACTTTTTATAGATCATGAATTGATTTAAAATATAGTTTAATATAAATACATTTTAAACTGAGATTTTTTTTCCACTTTTAATTATAATTATTTAATCATAAAAAAGCACAGACTTTATTGAAGCGAAAAGGAAAAAAGAAGACATTTAGAAAGCGAATGATTTCATTCAAATGTTATGATTTAATTTCAGACTATTAGATGTCTGCTTTAATCAGGACGCTTGTTGTTGGTCTCTGTATCTGTGTTTTTGTACAACCACTGAACGCAGAGCCACACGTCTGCGCCACTTACCGAAATGCATTCCCAACATGTTCCTGTCTGACCGCTGAAATTAGCAATGAAGGTATCATTGACTGCTCTGGTCTTGCACTAACCAGTGTGCCAGTTCCAACTGTGGCCATCCCTGATGTCATATTTGAAATGCGCTTCAACAATAACAACATTACCAGTTTGAGAAATAACTCGTTCACTGGACTCAAGATAAGAAAACTGGACTTGAGAGACAATAATGTAGCTACCGTTGAAATGGGCAGTTTTCAAGGCTTACAGAATTATTTATTTTATCTTTACATAGATGGCAATGGAATATCAGCACCACCAAGTGAGGCTTTGAGAAGCCTGCTTAACCTTCTTGAGCTGACATTGAGAAACTATGGGTCGACAGCTCTAATAGCATCTTCAGGTCTTTTCTTACCATTTCGAAAATTACAGAAGCTGACTCTGGAAAACTGGAAGTTAACATATATTGAATCGGGAGCTTTGCTGGGCCCCGAAAACCTATTCAGTTTTATATTAAACAAACAGAATCTTGTCGCTCTTCCACTTGATCTTCTACATCTTGAAGACAATTTAATCACACTGAGACAGTTGACTGTGACAAACACAAAAATACAAGATATAAGTTCGTATGCATTTCAGAAACTGGTACACCTGCAAGTCTTGGATTTAAGTCAAAATCACATTGACACGCTTGAAGAATTCTGTTTTGATGGCCTAGCCAACAGTCTGCAAAATTTGAATCTAAGTGGAAATATTCTTTCAAGTTCAACCGGCAAAATGACAGGATTGACCAGCTTACCTAAGCTAACGGAATTGGATTTGTCAACTAATTATCAAATATCTAATATACCAGATTTATCTCAACTAAAATTAACCCAACATTTAAAACTTTATTTGGCCAACAATCAAATACAAAATCTGGGAGGCGAAACTTTAAACAGCTTAGGAAGTTCCCTTCATACTCTTGATATTTCTAATAATAGAATCAACTTCATTGATCCAAAGGCATTTAACAACGCCCCTTCATTGGCTATACTTAATTTATCCAATCAACCACTTCCCATTAATGTTTGGTCGGTCATCATTAATTTAAACAAATTAGAAGTTTTGAACCTATCAAATACTAAATTAAATAACATACCAAATTACACATTTGAGAACATGACAAATCTTCGTGAACTTGATTTAAGTTCTGCTAAGTATGCAGCTAATGCCAATAATTTCCAAACGATTACACCAGAAGCGTTAGTGGGGCCCTACAAAAGTCTGAAGGGACTCTATCTCTCAGGCAGTGGTCTGACAACTCTTTCACCTTGTTTATTCAATGAATACACCAGCTTCCCTATAACTATGTCACTTGGTGGAACCCATCTGACATGTGACTGTGATATTTATTGGTTGTGGTTGAAAATAAAAAACAAGAACATCACATTCCTGACAGGGGAGGAGCCAAAATGTTCATCCAATGGAAAACGTTTATCAGATCAACAACAGTCAGAATTTTGTTCTAATCCACCAAGTACACGATGTACTGATCATTACGTTTATCCAAGACCGAACATAACACTGCTTGTAGGTGTAAGAAATATTACAGCTTCATGGAAACTGAGTACCTTGACAAGCAACATTCGCCTGTTGTCATTCATCGTACTACTTGAAGACTCTAATAGCCAGATTGTACTAGAATTGAATCTCACTCCTTCCACTTATCTATATATATTTTCAAACCTTCTACCTGGCTCTCAATACACAGTCTGTGTCATTGCTGTGTACACAGACGAAGTAAAAATGCAATGTAATCCAACTAAAACTCTGAGACAATAGAAATAAAAAGGTCTCTTTTTTTGTCATTGTCGCTGGCAAGTACTGTCAGATCTATATTTACGGCCACGATCCGTACGAAAAAATAGGCGAAAAACGGATTCAAAATACATTCTTAAACCAAATTTTATAGAAAGCAAAAATAGTGTTAAATGCTTAAGACAATAAGGAATCAAGAAAAAAAAAGATAAGAATAAATTAACTTGAAGACAGCAAGAAGGCAGTGAGAGAATCTACATTTTTTTTTATTAAACTACGGGGAAAAATATGTAGATAATCGACGCAAATGAATCAACCGATGAAAACCGACAAAAAATATATGTAAACATCATCCCACGATAATCGGCGTTAACAGAGTTATGACTGGGTATGAGAAGTGATTAAATGGAACAAAAAAAAATACCGTACCTTGCCACGTAAATGTTTCCATGTAAAAGATGTATTTTAATTCAGCAACAAACAAAAAAAATTAAATAAAAAAAAAAATTCATTAAGTTATTGTATTCAAGTTATTTTCATCATTGAAAACATAATCATTGCTGCCAGAGCTCCCATCGGTTAGTATGTCCGCATATGTGTCTGATAACGACAAACTTTTTTTTCCCCCTCATTCCCAGTTCCCAAATTGAGCTGCGACCATTGCACATGTAGACGCTTTCAATTTTTACCCCAGATTTTTAAAAAGAGAAAACTGAGTCAAACACGGGGAAATATAGTAATAACTTATACTAGCTTGCTTCCATCCAGCTTTAAATGGGTACTTGGGGAGTAAAGGCGGCTAGGCGTTGTGCTAACCACACAATCCCTTTTTATGCCGAGGTTAAAGAAACAGATGAATTCTACACTTCATCTGCCCCCGGTGAGGCCTTTGGGGGTTAAGGGAACTGTTTTTATAGCTCGCTTCAATGATTAGAACAAATAATTATATTACGCCCCTACCCCCGGTCCCAAACCCTACATCACTTCAAACATGTCACTTACTGGCCATTTGTCTCAAACATGTCAGTTATTGGCCATGTGTCTCAAAACATGTCAGTTATTGGCCATTTGTCTCAAACATGTCAATTATTGGCCATTTGTCTCAAACATGAAAGTTATTGGCCATTTGTCTCAAACATGTCATTTATTGGCCATTTGTCTCAAACATGTCAGTTATTGGCCATTTGTCTCAAACATGTCAGATATTGGCCATTTGTCTCAAACATGTCAGTTATTGGCCATTTGTCTCAAACATGTCAGATATTGGCCATTTGTCTCAAACATGTCAGTTATTGGCCATTTGTCTCAAACATGTCAGTTATTGGCCATTTGTCTCAAACATGTCAGTTATTGGCCATTTGTCTCAAGAATATGTCAGTTATTGGCCATTTGTCTCAAAACATGTCAGTTATTGGCCATTTGTCCTAAACATGTCAGTTATTGGCCATTTGTCTCAAACATGTCAGTTATTGGCCATTCGTCTCAAACATGTCAGTTATTGGCCATTTGTCTCAAACATGAAAGTTATTGGCCATTTGTCTCAAGAACATGTCAGTTATTGGCCATTTGTCTCAAGAACATGTCAGTTATTGGCCATTTGTCTCAAACATGTCAGTTATTGGCCATTTGTCTCAAACATGTCAGTTATTGGCCATTTGTCCTAAACATGTCAGTTATTGGCCATTTGTCTCAAACATGTCAGTTATTGGCCATTTGTCTCAAACATGTCAGTTATTGGCCATTTGTCTCAAACATGTCAGTTATTGGCCATTTGTCTCAAACATGTCAGTTATTGGCCATTTGTCTCAAACATGTCAGTTATTGGCCATTTGTCTCAAACATGTCAGTTATTGGCCATTTGTCTCAAACATGTCAGTTATTGGCCATTTTTCTCAAACATGTCAGTTATTGGCCATTTGTCTCAAACATGTCAGTTATTGGCCATTTGTCTCAAACATGTCAGTTATTGGCCATTTGTCTCAAACATGTCAGTTATTGGCCATTTGTCTCAAACATGTCAATTATTGGCCATTTGTCTTAAAACATGTCAGTTATTGGCCATTTGTCTCAAACATGTCAGTCATTAGCCATTTGTCTCAAACATGTCAGTCATTAGCCATTTGTCTCAAACAAAGCCGTTCTTAGTTCTGTGGTGGCCCTAGGAAGAGACTTCCAGTGACGTATGTAGGCCATCGGCAATATTACCTGTTTGGGGGGGGGTCCTTTTAGCCTCAGATTTAATAGACATTAGCCTAATACAGGAGAGGGTTGCCTTTGGCACTATGGGCTTTAGGCTGTTTCCTATCATGTCCATCTAAAGAAAAACATAATAATGTATTGAATGGTTTATCACTGTCAGGGGTGTAGCGAGCTTAACTCGCTCCCGGGGCACAATTCCTTTTTAGCGCCCCCCCCCCAATTCGAAAACCATGTAATATTATTATGTTAAATATACCATTTTGCACCCCTTTGTGAGTAGCGCCCGGGTCATGATGCCCCCTTGCCCATCCCTCGCTACGCCACTGATCACTTGAGTTATCGCAATCATGGGAACATTGTAATATAGTGTAGGGTAGTTTATAAAACCAGTAGACGAAGTTGACTAAAGTTTTAATGGTTAGTTAGACAGACCTTGTATGTCAACAACATAGTCTCACCCAATATAAATAATTGAAAGGTTAATCTTACATGATTCATCTGGAATAAAATACAAACAGGCCTTGTATGTCAACAACATAGTCTCACCCAATATAAATAATTGAAAGGTTAATCTTACATGATTCATCTGGAATAAAATACAAACAGGCCTTGTATGTCAACAACATAGTCTCACCCAATACAAATAATTGAAAGGTTAATCTTACATGATTCATCTGGAGTAAAATACAAACAGGCCTTGTATGTCAACAACATAGTCTCACCCAAAATAAATAATTGAAAGGTTAATCTTACAAGATTCATCTGGAATAAAATACAAACAGGCCTTGTATGTCAACAACATAGTCTCACCCAATATAAATAATTGAAAGGTTAATCTTACATGATTCATCTGGAATAAAATACAAACAGGCCTTGTATGTCAACAACATAGTCTCACCCAATATAAATAATTGAAAGGTTAATCTTACATGATTCATCTGGAATAAAATACAAACAGGCCTTGTATGTCAACAACATAGCCTCATCCAATGTAAATAATTGAAAGGTTAATCTTACATGATTCATCTGGAGTAAAATACAAACAGGCATTGAATGTCAACACTATGGTCTCATCCAATACAAATAATTGAAAGGTTAATCTTACATGATTCATCTGGAGTAAAATACAAACAGGCCTTGAATGTAAACACTATGGCCTCACCCAATATAGATATTTTAATGATATAATAATACTGTTTTAATGCGCTTTTACATAATGCTTAGTTGTTGTTTTTTTATGAATACAGAAGATTTAATTAGTAAATTTCTTATTCAGTAAACCGTCTTTAAGTTTTGGGGGACATTTGAAATAGTCAAATTTGAAATGATTTCATACTTTCAGAGGGCCCTTCACTATCGGGGGCCCTAGGCAGTCGCCCTATTTGGCCTATGTTCATGGGCGCCCCTGCTGTTTAATGCCTTGCCTGTTCATTTGATTTGGATTGTGATGCCATCATTGCACTCGACCTGATAGACTTAATACTTTTTGTTTAAGGTCCTGGTGAAATTTCCTAAGTTCATCCAACTTAAATGGGTACCAGACATTAGTTGGAAAAGCGTGGGTTATAGGCTAGTCACCTACGTATGTCTCGTGTTGCCTCCACAGCTACTGCACTCTCAGCTATGGCGGGGAGAAATGAACCGTCCCATTAGTTGTTTATACGATCTAAGAGATATATATCCCATATTTACACGGAGTTTATACAAAAAATGTCACCATAATATATGTTTATATGTTGTTGTTTTTTACGTTTCGTACTTGTCCCTGTATGAATTTAATCGATTTTAGGCACTTTTTAGTGATAGATTTTCTTGAAATTTTGCTTACATGTTCTTGCTTCATTTCAATGCTTTGTAACAAATATGAGTAAAAAAAATGTCATTACATTAATCAAGGGATAAAACCGAGTTTAACTATGACAAACGACATTAATACATGAGCTACTTTCCTTGCATTAATAATTCTACAAGTATGCGTTTCCAGCTGACATATTCTCACATCAATTGCTGCAAATTGGGAAAGGAAAGGTGCCAGTTGACCTGACAGCAGGACGAATTTCATAGCCCTGTAACATCTGCTATTTAAACATGATAACATTAAAATAAATCGCAAAATTAAAAAAAAAATATATATTTTAGAAAACGGTTACTTTTTATCGTGACCTGTAGTTTTCCTGCATTGTTTATAGAGGAAAGAACAGATTAATCCAATAAAGCTATAGCTTTTTAGGCTCTGAAAAAAAATTGCCTCCGTTTCAACGCTAACATCATACAAGAAACCTGCAAGACCTCTGAATAACTCTTTGCATCTACTGGAAGCATGAATACTAGTGTGATATGGGGAAGGATATAACACATTTTAAGGTGAAAGTCTTGTTCGCAAAATTAGGTTAATTTTTTTTTGTTCGTAAAATGTCCACAGTAACCTTAATCCGGCCCAGCATAGATATATGACCTATGGCACAAATTTAATCCATCGCAGGCTAAATTTCATCGTTCACTTGCATATATTCATCAACCACTTAGCGCGATTGTCAAAGTGTCAAATGCGGGGCCTAGAACCGTAGATGATGTTTATGTATGCAGCTATCATATATCGTACCTAAACACTTTTTTCGCGATCTTTGCCTCATAGGCTTAGGGCACATGAATGACTACGCTTTTGCCGCCTGAATTTTAGCTAGGAAATTCTTTGAAAGTGAAATAAAGTCTTTGTTCTGACAACAATAACATTGAGTTTTTAATTATTTACGTGTTGAATAAATTATGGGAAAAAAATACAAAGTACGAACCAAAAAAAAAAAAGAATTATAATTGAAACAGCATTGATTGTGTCAGGGGCAGTGGTGGGGAGCCGAATTTAAAATATACTAAATAGGATGTGAGATGTTGCCATGACAACGTTTGTTTTGGTGAGTGTCTTGCAAAAAATATTGAAATGAGATCAAATGCAGTTTTACACATTTTCTCTGTGATACTGGGTGACTTGGTATGGCAGACTTGCCGTTAAGTTCACTTGAACGATGGCAAGTTGGGCCCCTTGAACTGTACACTTCGCGGGCTCTGCCATAAATGAAATTGTTTAGGTCTATCAGAATCAAATTATAGCATCATAGCTTCACTCACTCTCTCTCTCTTTCTCTCTCTCTCTCAGAACTCTCTAAGTGATGGCTTCGGGCTGAGACTAAGCTCTTAGAGCCCGTGAGGTCAAACTCGCTGTGTCCCTCAACATCTGGGAACTGCCATTGGCCAGCAAGCTACCCGATTGACCCACCCTGTAGTCCGGCAATCCGGGGCAATCTATTAGCACATGTTCCACGGTTTCTTCAACTTCTCTGCAGTGGCGGCAAAGAGAATCGACAATGGGCCTCAACCTCCCAAAGTACTCACCTAAAAAACAATGCCCAGTACGGAACTGGACAATTAGCGCCTGCTCCACGGGTCAGTTTTAGACGGCCGGCTCCATCTGACTGCGGACTGCTTCATGCTGGCAGCTATCATTTAAAGACAAAGTACGCCTCTTATGACCTGTTATATTTTCTTCATTATTTGAAGTTAATATTAATAAGGGACCGTTCAATAAAATAAAAGGCAGAAAATATTTTTTTTAATTTCCATTTTTTCCTTACCTCATTATATAATCCGTTCTGAATGAATGGATGAATGGACTTTGTTATATAACGTTAATAACGTTATATATATATATAATATATATATATATATATATATATATATATATATATATATATATATATATACATTGTATAACAAAGTCCGACCACTACCACCCTCCTCCCCGCTTCTTCTAATTATAAAAGGGGCATTCCTCTATTCATTCCCTATATGTGAAGAACATTTGCGGATTTAATTTCATTGAGTGTGTGTTGTGCGTGCGTGCTTGTGATCTTGTGTATGTGATCTATATCAGACATCAATTTCTCCAAATCGTATTAACTCATCATCATAGAAGGGAATATAATAAACAAAAATCCCCCCCCCCCTTTCCCTTTACCATCATTCGTTACACAATCTAAACGGTCTCTTAATATTTGTTTTTGTTTGCTTGCTGTCAACGGTCGTGATTCGGTTAGTAATAGTGCGGGTCAGTGCATGAAACGTTAAATGAAAATAGTCCCCCTGCTTTTACTGCTCGCGACTTAATAATCGTTGCAAGAGATGATTAAACTAAAAATAGTCCTTTCAGTGGTTCACTAGTACAAAGCATTCAGTCTGTCACTTTCGATCATCTCTTCCGCAGGTAAGTAGAACTGTAGTAGTCTACTACGTTTGCACTGAGCATGTTTTGCCTGGTTCGTGCTATGTTCAGTTTTGTAAACATTGAATAAATATTAAAAAAATATTATGTAAGATAATAATGAAAAGTTAGGTGCAACAACTTCAAAGGGCGGCGGCATCTGCCGTGCTGTACTACCTCAGAATCTGAAATGAATTCTTTGAATTCCAAATCTGTTTTGTGTTGTGTTTTTCCCATTATACTCATATAAGATGGATGGATCCATTGCTGTATCACTGCAAATATTCGATTGTGTACATTATTTAGCTTCAGAAAAAAAGGTGGAACCTGGTTGGGTTGGCATCTGACGTACTTAAATAAAAGAAAAACCTGCAACCTTGTTGGTTTCTCTCTATTTAGTGCCAAACCTAGTGATTTGTGGGCCCGGGGGGAAGCTTGGCTACTTGGGGGGGGGGCTGCATTTTGACATTCGACACCATGCTATGAGATAGTGTACTTAAAATTTAATGGGCCCCCCCTTAAGCTGGGGCCCGGCGGACTTTCGAATTTCGACCCCCACTCCCCCACCCTAGGTAAGCCTCTGCTCTCTTTGTATGTTGTATGTCTGTTTCTATTTCTATCTCTGTGTATGTGTGTGCTTTTGAGTCTGTGGGCACATCCTAATCAAAAGTTGTACCATAGGTAGCCTAATATTTGCTTCATCGTTATGGCTGTCGACTAGTTCGTCGACACATTCCTAAATTAAGTTTACTACAAATGGGCTTCTTGTTTATAAGACTGTTTTTTTTTTATATTACTGATTTATTGCTTTTTCGGAGTATAACGTAAAAATATTGAATTATTTTTTGTATTAAAAAAAAGCGAATAGTCATATATACAAACAGTTATGGTGATCTCATATTTTTTTCAAAAGTGCTCAATTGTTAACTTTTTTTTATACTGGAACAAAAAATACACAGATAATGACAACACGGTTATCAAATTGCGTGTTGTCATATGAGAGGGTGTGGCTGAACAGTTTAGGAACCTCAATACATACTGGCAAAAGACATCAGTAAGATTACAAACGTAGTTTAACGTGTTGTCATATGAGAGGGTGTGGCTGAACAGTTTAGGAACCTCACTACATACTGGCAAAAGACATCAGTAAGATTACAAACGTAGTTTAACGTACTAGTACAAAATACCAATACAACCATAAGGATACAAAATACCAATAAAACATACTAGTACACGACACTTATAATCAATACAAACGACTTCAAAAAATGCCACCAATATATACAAACACAGTAATACAAGACACAATCACTATACACACATACTAATACAAGATTTACGAACTAGCATCTAATACCAACATAAACTCACTTGTCCATGACACTGATACCTATACAAACACAACAATACTAGACACAATACCAATACAAACGTACTAGCACAAAACACCGATACCAATACAAGTACTAATAATTATGTCGGTTACGTGGAAGATTTAAACGTTAACGGTGTGTGAAGTCCCTGTAAGAATGAGATGAAATCTCTCAGGTCCTATGAACCACTAATGGGACGGTTTTTTTTTGTGGCGACCTTCTTTCATCCCCACCATAGCCGATAGTGCAATCGCCATGGAGGCACCACGGGAGATGTATCGAGAACAGTCGAGCGCTTTACCACACGACCATCCGTCATCCTAAACGTTAACTGTAGCCATAACAATTTGATACCATTTATTTTATTCCGCAGCTCATGTAATGAGGATCATTTTAATTACGAAAGTAGAAATCTTTTGTTGAATATTACCAACAGGGAATTACTTTCTGTTGTTGGCCTTCTTGCATAACATTCATTTTTCACACGTCTGCAAATCATACAACATTGTTGAATAAGTTGGTCGTTGAAAATAATTGAAATACTTAAGGCGATTAACAGACTATTCAGATGTTTGGTGAAAAATAAATCGATAACAAATTTTCTTATAAGAATAAAAAGAATAAGGAAGCATTTATTATATTGTAAAAGCCATTATTGTGGCCCAAAGTTTTAAAGTAAAGCCGATATTTATTTTACTTTATTAGACATTTTTTTTAAAAAACCAGACGTGAATCAGTTTTGTAAAACTATAGAACAGAGATTGCCTTAGTACTACGTGTGGCCTAAGACAAGTTTGAGATGTGAGGTAAGACGACGGTCATTTACGGGACCTGAAACATTTAGTTTTGTTACAGGTAGGTAAAAAAAAAGATTTCACGCATTGGGCCCTTCTAGTGCGTGGTGCGTTGATGTTTGGGGCTTTTTTTTAACATGTTCTGTGCTCAGTATTTACAGATTGGGGGTGGGGTGGTCCCCCCACCCCCACCCCACCCCCGCCAGATTGGCGCTGTTTTTCGGGAGTTTTAACTCACTGGTATGTTGGTTGGTTTGTGGTGGGTTAAAATTGTGGCTGTATGGGCTGTGTCTATATGTGCTGTATCTGTATGGGCTGTGTCTGTATGTGCTGTGTCTGTATGTGATGTGTCTGTATGAGCTGTGCCTGTATGTGGTGTGGCTGTATGGGCTGTATCTGTATGTGGTGTGGCTGTATGGGCTGTGTCTGTATGGGCTGTGCCTGTATGTACTGTGTCTGTATGTGGTGTGGCTGTATGGGCTGTGTCTGTATGGGCCGTGTCTGTATGTGATGTGGCTGTATGGGCTGTGTCTATATGTGTTGTGTCTGTATGTGGTGTGGCTGTATGGGCTGTGTCTGTATGTGCTGTGTCTGTATGTGCTGTGTCTGTATGGGCTGTGCCTGTATGTACTGTGTCTGTATGTGGTGTGGCTGTATGGGCTGTGTCTGTATTTGCTGTGTCTGTATGGGCTGTATCTGTATGTGGTGTGCCTGTATGTGGTGTGGCTGTATGGGCTGTGTCTGTATGGGCGGTATCTTATGTGGTGTGTCTGTATGTGCTATGTCTTTATGTGGTGTGCCTGTATGGGTAGTGTCTGTATGGGCTGTATCTGTATGTGGTGTGCCTGTATGTGGTGTGGCTGTATGGGCTGTGTCTGTATGGGCGGTATCTTATGTGGTGTGTCTGTATGTGCTATGTCTTTATGTGGTGTGCCTGTATGGGATCTGTCTGTATGTGATGTGCCATATATGATGTGTTGTGTCTGTATGCACTGTGTCTCTGTGTACTGTAAAAAGAAACAAAAAGAAACCTTTAAAAAAATGTAATTGTAAGTACATGTTTTGATTAAAAACAAGCAATTAAGCCTGTTCCATTCTGGACACACGACGTGTTAGCGCATTTTCGTGTTATGTATCAGTACGTTTGTTAGCTTTCAGTAAATATTTGTAAATTTTGGAAATGTTTATAAATTCAATTGTGTAATGCATATATTTGTAAAAAAAAAATTATAAAGACGTTTCTTTATATTTGAAAAAAAATTATTGTCTCTTAAATCTAACTACAAGTGGTTTGTGGTTACTGAAATAGGACTCATAATTGAAAACATTCTAAATTATAGTCATTTAATCGTCTGAAAACTCCGTCAATTGTTGCATAGCTCTGATACTTTCAATTAAACTCAGAACACAAGCTTACTATTTCATTTGATGAGTTTCTTAATAAATCTTGGTGAAACTACGTGCTGCAGTATTTCGCACCAAATGAACGGGTTATTGAACGTACAAGGTGTATATATAATATATAAGCCCCTTAGGAGCCCTGAAGCCCGGCCCTCAGAGGTCCTATCGCGAAATGAACTTTTGATGTACACATGGCAGGCCAAGACCTACAAAATGATATATACATCATGGGTCTAGGACTTATAGTTGCTGAGATATAGCGCTCCTTTATTAATATAGCTTATATAGTAAAAAACGGTACTAAGGCCCTGAGAGGTCAGATCGCGAAATGAAAAAAAAGTCATTTCTTGGCAGGCCAAGACCTACAAAATGATATATACATCATGGGTCTAGGACTTATGGTTGTTGAGATCTAGGGTGTACACGGACGGACAGACAAAACGGGGACAATAGAGCATTTTTTTTTCGAAAATGCTCTAAAAATTACGTTTGATTTCAGATATAAATGGAGATGCCTATCTCAGTAAAAACTCTAGTCGGATGTCTTCTTGTCTGCTTAATTATAGAACCAATTAACTCAGAGACACAAGTCTGTGATTCATTTCGCAAAGCATTTCCGAAATGTTCCTGTTGGGCAGGCATCGACAGCAATGAAACTAAAATTGACTGCTCTGGACTTGCACTGACCAGTGTGCCAGTTCCAACTGTAGCCATCCCTGATGTCATATTTGAAATGCGCCTCAACAATAACAACATTACCAGTTTGAGAAATAACTCATTCACTGGACTCAAGATAAGAAAGCTGGACTTGAGAGACAATAACATTGCTACTGTCGGAATCGCTAGTTTTCATGGCTTACAAGACTATTTATGTTACCTTTACATAGATGGCGCTGGAACATCAGAACCTCCAAAAGAGGCTTTAAGGGTTCTGATTAACCTTCTTGAGTTGACAATGGGAAATTATGGGTTTACAAATCTCAAAGAATCTTTGGGTTTTTTCTTACCATTTCGAAATTTACAAAAGTTGACTCTGGAAAACTGGAAGCTCACAAACATAGAATCAGGAGCCTTGCTTGGACTTACAAATTTAACCAGTTTGAAAATAAACAAACAAAAGCTTAGAGCTCTTCCACTTGATCTTTTGCGAGACAATAATTTAGTCAGCCTAAATCAATTGACAATCACTAACACAAAAATAGAAGATGTAAGCTCGTATGCCTTTGAAAAACTTATAAATCTACAAAATTTGGACTTAAGTCACAATCTTATAAACATTCTTGAAGATATATGCTTCATTGGTCTTGACAACAGCCTCAAAAGTCTGAATCTTAGTGCAAATATTTTGTCAACAGATAAATTGCATGGATTGGCCGACTTACCTAAACTAGAGGAGCTTGACTTGTCATCCAATGTACACATTTTGAGCACGCCTGATTTATCCAAGCTAAAATTATCCCAAACTTTAAAACTTTATTTGGCTAACAATCAAGTGACATTGATACACCCATAGTCAGGTTAACACAATGGCATGGGTGGATCAAACTTCTGCAGTAATGGATTCAACAATGGAGTAAGCGAAGAAACCCATTCAAGACCATTTGATAAGTTTTGAGAGTTCAAATTCATACCAGTAATAAAATAATATTGCAAGGACACAATCCACAGCAATACATTTGTCTTGTATTCATTTCATCATTTGTTTTAAAGAAATCAGTGGTTCTCAAAGTATCGGTACAGGATAACATTTTGGTGGGTCGCCCCAAAGGGCTCATCGGGGCAGATGAAGTGTAGAATTCATGTGTTTTAGTAACCTCAGCATATGAAGAGATTGTGGTTAGCACAAGGCCCAGCCGCCTTTACTCCCCCAACTTAAAGTCAGGTACCCATTTAAAGCCTTGGGGACTTTCACCAGGACCTGAAAAAGTTCCAAGGTTCTCACTGAGTTTCAAACCCGGGACACTTCGGTCGAGTCAAGCATTATACACCACTCGACCACCCGTCCCCAAAATTTAGGTCTATAATTAATGCATCAAGAATCCACGTGTGCATAATTACAACTCTTTTTCTTGATATGTTACTAATCTACAAACTGTATTTTCTGCAATGTAAAAGAAACATTCATATATATATATATATATATATATATATATATATATATATATATATGTGTGAGTGTGTGTGTATATTTCCTAACTTTTTTTTTTATACATAAACAAGATTAAGACACTTCAAGAAGTAATGTGTATTATTTAACTCATGATAAATGAAAGAAAACCTTTTCGATATTCACCAGATAACACACAAATAAAAGACGGTCAAATGATTTCAGTTTAATCTTTTCCAATGATCATTTTTTTTTAAAGCAGAAAAATGATAAAGTCATTCTCAGAACAAATCAATTACACTTATTATGTGTACATAACATACACTTATTATGTGTACATAACAAACACTTATTATGTGTACATGACAGGTAAAGTAAAATCCAACATAAAGAACTAAATGGATAATATAGTTTTCTGCATTAAAAAGGAAATTAAAACTAACAGAGTCATGACAGAAAATACATTAAACATTTTTTAAAAAATCTCAATTTTTTTTTTGAACTGACTGTATAAAACTTTAAAGCTTTGTACATGCAATGTTTGCACACTAAATGAGTATGAGCTGAAATGTAGGCGAGAAGCAGAGACACTCATTCAAGAACATTTAAAAGCCATACAAAGTAATAAAATATTATTGCAACAAACCATTGGCAAAATTAACATCTGTTTGTTTTCTTTATTATCAGCATTCAGTAAAAAAAACAACATATAATGTGAGATGCAATGCCAAGAAGACTAATAAAGGGTCTTTAGAACTAACAATTAAACATATGATGCACATAATGCCTAAATGAAGTTAAAAAAAGATTCTATTGAAGGTTAATTTAGCACACTGCCATGTATAATGTTTGTTAAAAATTCAAGTATGACAGGTAAACATTTCAAAACAATAAATGTTTCAACTAATTATTTTACACTTGTAGTAAATAGATGATGCAGTGTCTAAAAAAAATAGCAACAACAATATTTACAGATTTCCTTTCCATATTTTTTGCATCTAATGTGATTGTTTAAAAAATAAATTTCACCTGTAAGTATATTACACATTATAGAGAGTTATTTAAAATTAAAATCAACAAATTAGCCCATGATGCCAGTTTTTGGTTGGCATGTATCCTTTTGTATATTTTATATGATTTAGTTAAACTTATGACAGCTTCATGTATTCTTGTATTTAAAAAACTATGACATTTTAAACTTATGACAGTTTCATGTATCCTTTTATTTAAAAAAACTATAACAGTTTAAACTTATGATACATTGTGTTATATTTTATAGTGTACATTAGTGATTTAATATCACAATTGAAATTAAATTAAATCTACTACATAACTCATAGACAATAATTTATGACTATTTTTAGCCAAATAATAAAGGTTCTAAAATTAATAATAGTCAAAATAGTAAATCAATATAATGATATGGCTAAGTTTAGTCAAAATAATAATTTCTCCATTCCATTAGGACAAGTGTGCTGTGTACTTGAGATTATAAAATGTTGACAGAATTTAACTTTTAAACATCTTGTACAATTATTTTAGATAAAACAAACAATAATTGAATAAAAACTAAAAATTAAAAAAGTTTTAGATAAATCTATTTTATATGAAATCAAACAGTCTGTGGTTTTTATTTTTACTGGTTTCTGCTGTACAAATCAATGTAAGCTAACAGGCTGATTGTTAACCTTTTGAGTCTGCAACATTTAATAAGTAATATTATACAATTTATATTGAAATACTGACAAATCAAACATAAACTAAATTTCATGCTCGTTTTGGTCATGTGTAGCTTGTAATGTATGCACAGACTTACTTTGACAATTATATGCAATGAGAAATTTAATGAAACATTTAATAAAGCAAAGGAATTATTTTTTTGTAATCATAAATATTTCAATAAAAATTCAAAAAGTGTTAAATTTTGGTTCTGCTTAACAAAAATGGGATCAGAAAAAAAAATTCCTTAAGAAAAGTAACAAAAAAACTGTATCTAAAAGAAAGCTACAAATATACGCATGACTAAATCTGATAAAAAAATGAACTTTCATGGTAACATTTTCAAAAGTATAAAATATGGAAAATGAAAAATAAAAATGATGATGTGATTTTGTAAGATTTTTTGTTCTATAAACAGATGTTTAGCATGACATCCAAATATAAACTTTTACAATCTCTTCATTTGTAAAGAAGTCAGAAGCTTAGACAATAATAACAATTTTTGGTAATGTACAGATTACATAATAGCTTGTTAATGTACATACTGATCAAGAGTATGAAAGCATTTTGAAATAACTATTTCAATCAGAAGCACTAGTAATATATATACTTGATAAGAATGCCGCTCCACAGGCAATGGGATTGAATCATGAGTGGGAACTGGATTAATTCCCTAGACTAAATATTGCCCAGCCCTGAATGAGTGAGTCCTTGCCACATGAGTTAAATAAACCAAGCTTAACTTGCTAAATGGACATCTCTACCAGTAAATTTACAGTGCAATCAGAAATATAACTACCTTTATATTGTATCAAAATATTGCATATTTATTTTAAAAAGCAAATAGATGGAATTATTAAAAAATAAAAAAAAAACACTTACTAAAAAAAAAAGCAAATTCCATAGAAGGAAACTTAGTTTTTACGATATTTTTAACAATTATAAAACTGTCTCGTCACAAACCAGCAGTAATGGTAGATGATAAAGAAAAGCCTACAATTTTCATCAGCACACTGTAAATGTTATTTCCAACGATCTTCTTCTTCTTTCATTTTGCTTGGATCCACTTCATTTCTGACACCCTGAACAATACTGGTCCCAGCCTCGGCCAGCAAAGCTAAAGGCTTAAATAAACACTCTGGTGCTGCATTCCTCAAGGCACCCCCAACAACACCAACATAGCCTTTGTGAGCACTCTCTTCACTGACGATAGCAGACAAGCTGGAAGCAGATTCTTTCACTCCCTGATATGAGACGAATAAAAACTTATACTTAAAAAAAAATGTATGAAAAACAGAAACAGGGATTGTGAATTACTCTTTATAAAGATTAAATATAAATCCAACAACATGAAAAATCATAAAAACTAAAGGAAGTTTGGAAATGTGAATATTTTGATTTACATGTGTGCAGTATATATATATATATATATATATATATATATATATATATATATATATATATTTACATGTATATATATTGCAGTAAGAGTCCCAAAATAATTTCACATTTACATAATATCGATTTACACTTTTATGAATGTACAGTATATAATATGAATAATTTCACTGAATAAAGAGAGATATACATGTATGATGTATCAACAATATAGTAATATACTTTGGTAAATATTCTCACTTACCTCAGTCACCAGTGTCAAGGCAGTTTTAGCTCCTTCTGCAATGGTTCTTGGCTGTCGACTGTTTTGCCGGAGCTGCTTACGACGTCTTACACTAGGTCCAGGGGACATCATATCATACCCCATCTCTGCACAATACTGTACACAGAAAAAGAAAGTGAGCAGTTTGCAAGAAGAATTTTACCAATTTATTTAATTGTGCTTTACTTTTACTAGAATCTAAAAAAATCTTTTTTAATTGATAAAATAGCCAGTGTGGACTAATCAAAAATATTCACTAACTAACAACATTTTAAATTTGTTTGAATATTTTTTTTTACATTACTTTTTGATTATATTTATCCTGTAGGATTGCCATTCTTATGATTTATACCTAATGCTTTTTTTTAAGCAGAAGAATGCAACTCACCTGTATAGAGCCAACCACTTTATTGGTCAGTTCAAGGATAGCCATTAAAGTGTTGAGAGTAAACGAATTAGCACCACGCTGTAAGCCACGGATAATCCTCCTATCTTTCTGATATTGTTCAATGGGAAGACGAATTAGGTCCATCACACCCTGAACTATAAAAAATAAGAAAAAAAAAACTGATGTAGAATCTCTTTCTATGATAAAAAAAATGTGTGCTTACAAGTCTTAATTACAAAGAATGTGATTAAAAATAAGTGAATTTCTATAAACAGATAGTACAGATTAAAAAAAATTTTCTAAGCTATTAGGAGAGGTAATATTGAAATAATGTAGAGTTTAAATATTTGGTTTACCTATTTGAAATACAATGGAAAGACTACCAACACCCTTTAAAATGGAGTGGATTTGATTAGATCTGATATCATTCAACCACTCACTGTAAGCATACATGAGTAATTTGTCCCAGCCCAAGATACTGAAAGAAATTGTTTACAGTTTTAAATATAGCAATTAAGAAAAATCAAAGACAGAAATAACAACAAATCACTTAATGTTCAAATCATTGTAAATAAGGTCAAATAAATCTCAGCCAGTTTAAACTATAAAAAAGCATCAATCACTTGTTATGTTTTATTTAAATAATTTACCCTTTCTGGCAATTAATTCTTTTTAATTTAACCATTGAGCCAGTCAGTGAAGCCACACCAAGCATCATTCCCACCATGCCCTGTAATTATTGATTAAAAATAAATAAATCCAAAATGAATTTCATTTTCCTAAAATCATTAAATGTGTGTCAAGCTATTGTGATTATAACATGTATAAATATATATAGAGAGAGGGTGAGAGAGGTTATACATATAATATTATTTCAGATATTTTATATTTTCTATGAAATCATTTATAAGTATTTGGAAGCAATACAAAATAAATAACAACATTACCACTGAAAAAGAATTATCTAACAGGTATTTATTTAAATTCTGCCCAGTAAAAATGCTAATTAAAATCAAGAGAATATTATTTTCAAAGTTTTAAAAAAATGTAAAATGAGAACTAAGAGACATTTTGTTCAAAATAAGGTCTTACTTTTATACCCCTAACAATGAATTAATATTTAAAAAAAAAGTATGTTTAAAGTTTCCATCACACAATCAAACATTTTATTATTCCTTGGCTTACACTTTTTTTTAAACAAAAAAAAAAAAAAAAAGAGAAACAGAAACATTTTATAATGTCTCCTTCTACCAATATACATTAAACTTTTTATTTTCACTTTTACTTTCTTTAGGTTGTTTAATGGGTTATAAAAAGTGCAATTTGTTAATTTATAAGCTGTCATATTTTAAAATCAAATCATTATAAAGCTACTTTTTAAGAAAATTCAGTGATCAAATGAAGAAAAACTAACACCATACTAATTATTGCTATTATCTAAAGCACTGTTCAAATACAAAGTGCATTCATTTTAGGAATTTTTGTTTGATTTTTCTAGACTTTTGAAGTTTAAAATAAAGAACACAAAACAAACTTACACTATCCATGTCACATCTTTTGCCCCTATAATCCAATTTAATAGTGACATCAGAGATGAGTATGAAAGACCTACAATACATAAAAAAAAATTAATAACTTTATTTAAGAACAAAGGTTCCATTTTATAAAATTCTATAGAATACTGATTGTAATTTTTTAATATTTTTACTTACTTAATAAAAACTGGTAAATCTTCTTCAGAAATTTCTAGGTTTAGATTTTCATTTAACCTTGCCTGACAAAATGAATACAATATTTTGACAATTTTACTTTGAGATGAGTTTAAGTTTTAATAGAAACTATTATTAATCTCTAAGTAACAGTTTTTTCAAATGTATTCAACGAGGAGAGAACCTGTAAATACAAGCTCTGCTGATTGGTGAAGTCTTCAAACTTCATCAGCAGTTCTGTCTGATCCATGCTGGTTTCACTGGTGGATGAGGAGCCTACTCTCATAATGGGATCAGTGCTGGTTATGGAGCTGCGTGGGCTTGACGGTGCAGGGGAAGATCGGCCACCAAGAGGAGAAGATCTGCCGCCACTCTCAAGAAGGATTTCACCTTCAGGCTCAGACACTTGAGCAATGAATTTCCATAAGAAATTCAAGGATACCTGTTGGTGAAGTTTTCAAAATAATAAAATAAATTAGTAATTGTTTTATTAGTTACCATTAATGATTAAATGATTAAAGTACATTAAAGGTGTTATACCAGAACGTGTTATTTCAAAGAGACTATTACTTTCACTTCATTTTCAAGCAAACACTATTTTAATGATACAAATATCCCTTAGTCATTCTCGTTATAAAAAAATGAAACAGTCCAAAGAAATTACTAATGGTTGTCTTTCATTTGGAAATTTTGAAAAATAATATAAAAAAATTAATGGACTTCTCAGTTGCTAACACAGTTCATAATAAAAAAAGAAATGCACTGAATGCAGCAATGCAAAAAAAAAAAAGAGAAAATAGTATATTTTTCTTTTAACATCTAGACAAATAAACCTATTAACATAGCTTAATATTTTTACATTCAGAATTCGCTTTCAACCGTGGAATGCACTCCAATATGTATAACTCTTACCTGGTCTATGTTTAGTTTGATTGGGAGACAGAAAGCCTTGACTTCACATTCCTTCCTAAAAGGTAAGTACTCTGGTCTAGTAAAAACCCCCGAAAACATCAACTGTAAGAAAAAGAAGTTCGGCAACATAAAAATTGTCCAACTACAATAAATCTTCAATGAGAAAAAACTCATTCAAAAGAAAAAGTATATAAGAATTACATATAATACAATGAAAGAAAACAAAAACAACAGGTCGGACTATTATTTATTTGTTCAAATTACTGCTAGATTAAAATTGGTAATAATGTGTACATTTGACATTATATTACCATATATGCTGAAGACTGTTCAGGATGCTCTTTATCCACAAGTTTCACCAACAGTTTGTTAACTTCTGAAGATTTAATACGATCTCTGACTTCAATATTATTAACTAGCAGTTTAAACCTTGAAGCTTGTTTAGTGTGGTTAGGGTAGACTTCATAGCGAAACCTTATCTAATGACAACAGATAGATTAAATCATTTAAAATAAAATCGATTTCAGTTCATTTGTACAGATTATTTCTAACTGAAGCATAAATAGATTTAACAAACCTTGTTGAGATCAAGTTCCATCAAAACATTAAAGTCTCTAAAATCACCTCCCCTGTGTCTCCAGCTGTGCCGGCGAGTTTTACTGCCACTTTCAGACTTTCTTAACTCCCTTGGACTGACAACAAAATTAAATTATGTTTCATCTTGATATATCAAAAAAAAAAATTCTAGCCCTAGAGTATATATATATATGAAAAGAGATAAGTAACATCTAACTTCTAACAATCACAATTAAGCATTATTAGTTTATAAAATGGTTAATATTAAAGGACAAAAAAAATTCTCATGATTAGATTCAATAAATGTATAGTATTAACAAATTGTATGATACTTTTCAGTTTAGTCTCACAATAAATTATCTGATAAAACAAAAATGTACCTTGAAATTCCTTTAGAATGACTTTTGCGCTCTAAAAATAGAATAAAAAATATTTTAAATTGCTTGTGTACATGTAATTATTTCCAGTTATGATTAAATATTATAAACACAGGAGACCTGGTCAACAATTTTCTTCTCTTAAGGCTATAGTGCCTGGATGAAACCCAGGTCTTCTAAGTTGTTGCACATGGATATTCCAGCCAGTAATACTTTAGGGTACTAATTAATACAATACAAATTTGTTACCAGAGCTGGATCCTCTACGTGGATGGGAGAAGTCACTTCCGCCATAGATGTGCCAAACAACTGACATCTCTCGTAATGTGTACTGTGCCTCAGGATCTGGAAATTTTTCAGGAGCTTTGAGGTGATCGTAGCTTGTAGTTGGTTTCCTTATGAAATTCTCATTGACTTCTATGGGTTTGGGTGTCAACATGTGCACCTCATGACTGCCTTTGATGTTCTAAAAATAAATAAATCAATAATGAATAATCATTAGGCTATCTGAGGTTTTTGTAAGAAAAGCAAAATAAATAGCTCATTTGAATGTTTAAGCTAATTATTTTGTAATGGTTCTTTATACTTACAAGAAAATTTAAACCTTCACATATTCTGCTAGATACAGAACATTTAAGTAATGTATATGACACAAAAATATTCTGATAAAAATAATTTTAAGTAAAAATTAGCCCACCGTAACTTCTTTAAAATGACAGTCGACAATTTCAAAGTCTTCCATGTCTCCTGAAGCTCCTTCTTCATCAGGTGTTGTTGAGTCTGAGCTGTCAGAGATTGTGATCTGGAGCAAAGCACGATCAATGTCATCCCTCATGGTGGGCATCTGCTTACTGCTGTCACACTGAAAGAACACCGTTGTCATCCTCTGAGGCTTTTCTTTCTTTCCTGACTGACGTCTGATCTCTACAAACATATACAATAATATAGCTATGTATAAATATAAGTTTAATTAAATTTTAGGGACCTTCACTATTGGTTTGTTGTAGTGAAATTGAGGGAGTTAGGGGGTGGAGGGTGGAGATGGCATGGACCTGACAGTGCTATGATGAAGTTTTTAGACTGCACCTATAATCAGTGACTGGTATAAAATTACCAAATATACAAATAACAATGTTCAAAAAAAAAGGTGAATTGTTTTATAAAAATGACTGTCTATTAGGTTCAATTAAGTATCAATGAAAAGGTCTTGGTGTATTTTCCCTAAGTCTGCTCAAAGCAATCTTTGTGAATGTCTTTTATTTCATTATTACTTGATTACATTATTACTTTACTGATTATCAAGATTTTTATTACACTTGTATTCATCTGAGTGATATTTCACCATATGCAGTCTTAATGAATAATTTAAAAAAAACTGGAATTTGACTATAAAGAAGCTTATTTCTTTTAAAAAAATTAAATCAGTGAATTTATCTGTAGTCCAATATTAATTTTAATAAATGAGACCACCAGACATCACAGACCAAAGGTGACCATTAATTCTATTGTTTTAATAATTTTGTTTACTAAATCTTGATGAACTGACTATGGTGCAGTTCTTTGACAATATTTTCACTACATAAAAAATGGAACACAGCTCTCATCATCGTAGTGCAGGACGCCATTTAAAGTTATGGATTTTGTGTCATGTACATAGATATTTATCAAAAGAAATTATCAGAGCTCACTTTGTGTCTCAGGACAATCAATCATGGCTTCCTCTAATGCAGCCTCCACAGAGGCCACTTGTTCTGGAGTAATGTTCTGTAGAACGGGTGATGAACTAGGCACTTCATTCTGAATGCAAGACAAAATATATCCCCTTAATATTTGGATTAAATGTTATAAAACTGAGCAGATGTAGATAAGTGAATTTCAAATACAAACAAATTCATGAATTCAATAAAACCGATTGAATTGGAAAATAAAAAAGTAAAATCTAGGAATTACTGAGATCAATGGAGGGAGTTCTTCACATCCTGTTGGGGTGATGTCTCCAGCATCCCCTCGTTCTTCTAAATCGCCTTCGTTTACAATGTAGTGAATCAAATCAATCAAAGCTTTTGCAGAGTCGGCACATGTGTACAAATTCAATTCATTGACCATGAATCTCAAGTCTGATTTTGGGGCTCTCTGTGAATCAATACAGCTAAATATGCTCAAAAGATATTTAAAAAACAAAGATTGCTGCAACATAATAATAATGGTGACAAAAAAAAATAAATAACATTTTCTTTTAGTTATTTCAATATGTGTCTGTAACATGCTGCTAATATTTCTCACTTATTAAACAAAAATCCTTAAATATACCTGGTATCCTTTTTTGTCATAACAGAATTGTAGCCAGATTTTAAACTGGTCTATTTCTGCAACGCACACATAGTCTGTGGAAAAAAAAAATTTGTGGTGAAATTAAAAACATTTTCTGTTCATGAATGTTCTTACAATAAAAAATATATTAATTGTTCTTCAATTTAAGAATCTAACTTATTTTTTTAAAAATACATATGCAAATTTATTTACAAATAACAGCTACAGACTTTGGAAGTTACTTAAAATATGATGATATACATTTGGTTTGAACTTGGTTTAAAATGATAGGCATTTTATGTTTAAAACTCAACTGAACTTGGTTTCGGAATCTAAATGATTAATGTTTCATTACATTACAGTTACTAATTTATATTAATGTTTTATAAAGACTAAACTAAATGCTATTAAGCCTTACTTTCACATTATTTTATGTACTTTTATATCAGCTAGAAAAGGACATTCCTATTAAAACTAAGGCTTCATCAAATACCTTTTAACAAGTTTACTTCCTTATTACATTTCTTGGAGACAAACAAAGCAGAATCGTCCAGTGAGAGTCTGATCTGAGAAAATGCTGATTCAGCAATTATATTGCTGCAGATATTAAAATGTTCAACAGTAAGGAATGTCCAAATGGGCAGGTTGATGGGTCTGCAACAAAAAAAAAAAAAAGTTAGGTGAACACATTTATAAAAATTTCATACATTCTGTTCTTTTCTAAATAACAGATACCAGAAAAGAAATGAACAGTCAATTTTAGCTGTATTAAGTTAAATTTGTCAGAAGTATTTATATAATTACAAAAAAAAAAAACCATTTATTGTAATATAAGAGGTTCATGGATAATACCTGTAATCCACACAACAGTGATCTATTTGAAGATGAATTTCTGTCATTATTTTAGGCAAAGTGTAGCCAAGAATAGGGAAATCTTTCAAGTCAAACAAATCTATAGTCTGGTAAAAGTTTAAAAAAAAAAAGAATATACATGTACACTAGTCTTAATCACAAATATACATGTAAACTCCAACAGATATATTTAGAAAAAAATTGTCCAAATAAAAAGAGATTATAGAAAAGTAAAAGGCTTATGTCCTGGAAATGCAGTTAATCAAAGTTATAGAAAGCACCCAATTTAAAAGCCAGAAGAAAATCATGTGATCCCTTCCACATGGACAAGTACTTTCATCCACAGTGATTTAGGTGATAGAATCAAAGCCTAAATTGAAACATTATATTATATATATATATATATATATATATTCTCGTAGCTAATGTACCTGTGATATCCAGCTTTCTCCAGGCCTATGCATCTCATGACGTAAAGTTGCACCATCTACCCTCAACGCCAGCGTGAAGTTCTTTATTTGATATATATAAAATTTGAAAAAAAAAAAAATGTTTAATGAAAACAGCAAATCAAGAAAAACGTATTACAACTATTATTTTGTAATAGTAATAAATTCTTTTTAGATTTTATTTCACTAACCTTGACATTGTTCAATGTGTCTATTTTAGTTTTTACAACCAGTGTGACCATATCAGGAGAGTCCTGGCCCCACCCAGCTCTCCCCTGGGATTTATCAGACACCCATCGATCAGATCGATAGATCTTTGATTTTAAATAGTCAGGAATTCTGTTTCTGATTTGATCAAGATTGCCGGGTTTTACTGAATGAAGCAAGTGAGCTAAAAAAAATATTGAGGTGAATAAATATCAAAATAGAAAATAGATAAATCAAAATTTACAGATAACCATAAAGGCAAATACAAATGTAAAAAAAAAACAAAAAAAAAAAACAGTTAACATTAATAAGTGATCAAATTACCATTGTGATACAGGTGTGCCTTGTTTGCCTGAAGACATAAATATTTGAGATCGGGGTCACCTCCATGTTCATTCACTGAAAACAAAAGGCCATCTTTCAATGTAATCATGATCTCAGCATGAAGATCTGGATTGGACTTGTCCTAAACGACAGATGTAAATGTTTTAAAATTTAGATTAAGGAATAGAGTGAGGAGAGTTAAAAAAAAAATTGTCACATAATATTTTCTTTTAAAATGATAAAAACATCATTAACTTTCAACTTGTATAAAAATGAACTAGAATTGAAATTTTAACATTATAATCTGTACATTTTTTATACAAAAAAAAAATAAACTTGCCTGATGGGGTACAACAGCTAAAAGAGATCCACTGCCTATGCTCAGAGAGAAACAGAGTTTATTCAGTAACTTTGGGGATACATTTTTTACAGGCTTGTTGCTATATTTGTGATCATGGATAGAGTAATGCATGGACTCATCATCATCAGAGTCCGAGTTTTCATCATCTGTAAAGGAAAACCAGAGGGCAAAACTGGTAAGATTAAGCAAGAAGAAGTACACTTACTTAGGCAACCAGAGCAGTTCATTTACTTTAAAGATGGGAAAAGATTAAAAAAAAAGGTGTTTTTGTTAAAACTCGTGTGGAGAGGCCGAACTCCCATCGGGCGCCTCCCCAGGTGGCGGATAGGGGAAAGCTTGCCAGATATGGCGAGTGCCGATGAAATACAATTCTCGGGGTGGACCAAAGCAGGCAACTACTGCCTTGTAGTTAGTGGAGGGATCCACAAAGGCTAAGGGACCTAACCTTAAAAAAAGGCGGCTACCCACAAGGCTGTGAAGGGCAACACCCTAGTGGTTGTGCACAGGGCTAACTACCCAGTCATGTAAAAAACACTAGTTACGAAAGCCAATCAACAATTCAAAAACCGGACTGATTCAAATGGAAACCGACCTTCGCATGATCACGGACATGATTACTGGCTAGCGACTTGGAACGTGTTAAGCCTATACAGAGCAGGAGCCCTAACCCGCCTTACTGAACAGCTTAGAAAATACAAAATAAAAATAGCAGCACTCCAAGAAATCAGATGGAAAAATTCAGACATACTAAAAACAACAGAGTATACCATCTTTTATAGTGGAAACACCACAAATACATTAGGAACAGGTTTTGCCGTCAGGAAAAACATCCTCAATCAAATAATTGGCTTTAAACCAACCAATGAAAGATTGTGCAGCCTCAGGATTCGTGGCAAAATGTTCAATATGACCCTAATATGTGCCCATGCACCCACTGAAGATTCAGAAGGGAATACCAAAGAGGAATTCTATGATGCCCTAGAAAGGTTATATGAAGAAACACCTAGACATGATATCAAATTAGTGTTAGGAGACTTCAACGCTAAGATTGGCAAAGAAACAATATACAGACCGACAATTGGAAGCTACAGTCTACATGAAGAAAGCAATGATAATGGAACGCGTCTGATTGATTTTGCATCTGGCAAAGGCATGACCATTAGTAGCACTAAGTTTCCACACAAAAGAATACACAAAGAAACATGGTGGTCACCAGATGGGGTGACAAGAAATCAAATAGATCATGTGCTAATAGAAAGGCGACATGGTTCAGATATTCAAGATGTCAGAAGCTTCAGAGGAGCAGATGCCGACATAGACCACATGTTAGTCAAAATAAAGTATAGACAAAAAATAAGTATCTTTCACAACACAAAAGCAAAGATAACAAACCAATTTGACTGTGAAAAAATAATAAAAGAGCCACAAACAAAAGAAAAATATGCACAAGAAATTAAAAGCAAACTAGAAGCACTAGATATAGATAATACTGAAAATCTAAATAGCCACTGGGAAAAGATTAAACAAACCATAAAAAACACAGCGGAAAGTGTCATAGGGTACAAGCAAAAGAAGAAAAGAGCTGAATGGTATGACGATGAATGCAAAAAAGAAGTGGAAGAACGAAACAAATTGAAGATAATAATGCTACAAAAAGCAACAAGAAAGTCAACTCACGCATACACTGAGGCTAGAAGGAAGGCCACTAAAATATGCAGAAAGAAAAAACGTGAATGGGAAAAGGGAAAACTAGTAAAACTAGAGGAATACTCAAAAGAAAAAGAAACAAGAAAAATGTACATGGCCATCAAAGAGGAAAGTAACGGCTTCCAAGCAAGATCTCACATGTGTCTTAACAAATCAGGCGACCTGCTTATAGAAAATGAAATGGTTCTAGAAAGGTGGGCGGAATATTTTGAAGAAATGCTGAACATTAAAACTGACAGCGAAAATGATGTACCAAACATTGCAGAGGATGATGGGGCAGAAATAGAAGAACCAACCATAGAAGAAATAAATAATATTATTAAAAAGACCAAAAACAATAAAGCACCAGGAGAAGATAACATAAATGCTGAGTTACTCAAATATGGAGGATGCACACTACACTTAGAAATACACAGGATGGTCAATAAAATATGGAAAGAAGAGATAATGCCAACAGAATGGGAAACAGCCTTAATAGTTCCGCTACACAAGAAAGGTTCGAAACTTAACTGCAACAACTACAGAGGAATCTCACTTCTCAACACTGTTTATAAAATACTAACAAAAATAATAGCCTGCAGAGTAGGGAATTTCAGTGAAACAGTATTAGGTGACTATCAATGTGGTTTCAGGCCTAGCAGAGCAACCACAGACCACATCTTTTCCCTTCGAAACACTCTAGAAAAATGTTATGAGCATAATATAAACCTACATCAGCTGTACATAGATTTCAAGATGGCATATGACAGCATCAATAGAAATTATCTTTACAAAACATTGCAGGAGTTGTGTATCCCCAACAAGCTCATTAGACTAGTACGTATGACATTAAACAACTCCAGAAGCAAAGTGAAAATCCAAGGGGAAAGCTCAAGAGAATTTAAAGTAAACCAAGGACTTAGACAAGGAGACTCCCTTTCGTGCATACTTTTCAACTTAACCCTAGAAAAAGTCATAAGAAACGTACAGTTGGATAAGCGAGGAACTATAACACACTACCTCAGAAGTGAAAAAACAAAGTCTATGAAAACAGGAACAATATTTACAGAACCCATCCAATACCTTGCAGCATATGCTGATGACATAACATTGATAGGAAAGCAAAGCAAGGATATAGCAAAAGTATACATAGAATTAGAAACAGCAGCTCAGAAAGCAGGTTTAACAGTAAACGAAACAAAGACTCAATATATGCTGTTACAAAGAAATGAAAAAGAAGGAAGAGAAAAATTTTTCAAAATCAGTGATAGAGCATTTGAAAGAGTAGAAAACTTTAAATACCTGGGATCAACCATAAGTGAGAAAAACGATATAATGATAGAGATAAAAAACAGAATAGAAGTAGGGAACAGAATATATTATACACTGCATAAAATACTGAAAAACAGACAGATCTCCAGAAAAATTAAAAAAACCATATACAAGACAATGATCCGGCCAGCAGTAACATATGGTAGCGAAACATGGACCATCAGCAAACAAGCAGAAAATATGCTAAACACTTGGGAAAGGAAAATATTTAGGAAAATATATGGGCCAGTAAAGAACAATAACGAGTGGAGAAGTAGAACCAATTCAGAGCTGTACGAACTGTATGAAGAACCAAATATAACAGCTGAAATTAAAATGAATAGATTAAGGTGGGTAGGGCACATAGAAAGAATGGAAAACAACAGAGGTCCAAAAACGATTTATAAGACAACACCTAATGAGAAAAGGCCTAAAGGCAGGCCAAGAAGCAGATGGTTGGAGGAAGTGGAGAAAGACCTTAAAGCCATAGGAGTGAGAGAGAGGAGGAAGAAGACCATGGATCGGGAAAAGTGGAGAAGTGTAGTATGGCAGGCCAGGGCCCTAAATACGGCTGTAGAGCCAAAGGAAGAAGAAGAAGTTTTTGTTAAAAAAAATGTGGTTAAAATTTTTACTTTCAGTATGGATAAAATTGTAAACATTTAAATAATAAACTAATAAATTTAATTGATACATGGAGCCTTTAAATATCTTAATCTCAGACAAAGTTTGGAAAAAAAAAAACAGATCTGCACCCTAAATATTCTTTGTAATTGACAAATCATACCTGAAATGGTCTTGGATTTGTCATCCAGATCACCCATAACATTCTGCAGCATGTGTAGCACACCAAGACTTGTATTGGATGGGATCATGCTAGTAAGGTAAGTGTGCTGCCCAGGAGGTTGTGGTTCCCACATCAACAGATCATTATTGAATCTGGCCAGGAATATTCGTATACAAAGGTTAAGAAAATAAACAGAACAGTATTTTTTTTACATTTTGGCGCATACATCAGAAGCACATTCAAATAAAAATCATTTAGAATTAAAGGCCATGTAGATATTGAAGAATGTTTCACTGCTATGACTCCAATGAATATAAAACCTTATGGGCAAAAGGCATATTAATTTAATATAAGGTGAAATCAATTAATTTAATTAATATAAGGTGAAATTTAAAAAAAATTGCATGGAGATACAAATATTTTAAATTTAAAAAAGTGGGAATTTCAGCTTTGTTTATTATTACTATAAACTACATTTACAAAACTTTAATGCTATGAAATAATTTTTTTAATTATTTAGGTAGAAATAGCTGCAAATATATTAGTGAAGAAGAGATGAGAAAAAAAAAGCCCACAAATTTATCTTAACATTTTTAATGGATATTTGAGATAAAGATTTAGAAACAAACTTTGTCACAATATTAATAAACATTTGAACCACCTATTGTAGATTAATTCCAGGAAATCTCTGCTATGAAGGAATGCAGTCACTGATGGAATAGTGATGTCAACAGACAAACCTGTATGGGCCAGGCATTCTTCACGGAACTGTCGAAGCTCGTTAGTGTCCCCTGGCATGACCATCTGAGAAAATTATTTTTTTAGAATTACAATGTATAAGACTAAAAACATTGCAAACGTACTGTAACAAATCAAATAAAAAACAAAAAAAAGATATAAATAGAAATGTAGCAATGATCGAGAGGATTGTGCAAAAAAAAAAAAAAAATTACATACAAGGAGCTAAAATAAAAAATGTTATGATGAAGAATATATTATGATGACCTCATCATTGGCTGGATTGCTCTGATTGAATGAGAGATCATCTCTTTCATACAGACTTTTCTTTTTACTGAATGGACCAGATTCTCTCTTCAACATTCCAGGCTCCATGTAACTGTCTATACTGGTGGCTGAAGCATCAGACTCCTCCTCTGTCTCCAAAGCTGAGTTGGCTTTATTGCTGACATTTATCACAATCCTGGACCAAGAAAATAGTCAACAGCATGATATTCACATAAAAGAAATTTTACTATTCAGTAAAATAATATTGCTAGTAAAAAAAAATGTCACCAATGATTCATCACAAATGAATTTATGAACTAAACTATCAAATGCATAAATAATTAACAAAGGTGACAAGAACAATTAAGATTTTAATTCTGATTTTTTTTTATTATATCAATTTACACTGAGCTTTAAAAGAATTTTTAATTACTATTAATATCAGTTTAACAAAAGAATCCATTAAGTTTCAGTGATCTAAAAGGAAAAAGCGGTACAATTTGACTTTTTATTTTATTAGCTCTTCAAAGCTAACGTAATACTTAATTACTTTTGATTTTCCCCACCTTAACAAGCATCTTAAACTGATAAAGGTTGGAAGATCTTTGGAGACTAAACTGGGTTTTAGAAGTATTTCCTAAGATTCATTCATGGTTTCATCAGTGCTGTGTATCGCACTATAAACCCATATTACAGTATAAATTAATAATGACTAAGTTTGTAACAGTCAAATTACACAGTGAAATGTTGCTACATGTATAACAAAATTGTTGGGAACTCAAAATTTATTCATAATACTGAAATTATCTTTTTTTCTCAGGCTGTACTAAAGCTGACTTTAAAATTTTTAGTTTGGGAAAAAAAATCTCGGCAAAAAGGCACATAAACCGTTACACTGGGGTTCATGATAATGGCTAAAATATTACATAGCCATTCATAATTATCAATGAGCATTTTACCTGGGCCAATTAAAATGATGACCATCATGTGCTGTTGCCTTAGGGTCTTCAACTGTTACTTCTCCAAACAAGATCGGCTCTTCATTAATGTCTTCTTGAAGATATGCTTAAAATATCAATTTATTTTTAATCAAATTAAATTCATAATTCAACACCGAACTTGACATTTAGACAAATACAACATAAGCAATTCTTTTAGTGTTAGACCATCAACCATCTCTATTAAAAGTAAATGTGGACTCTACCAGTTATTTTAAAGATCTGAAGTTCTAACTGCCATGGTTCATCTGTTCTGATATTTGTTCCTGCCTCTGGTGAGTCCATCTTTAGAAGAAGAACTTCCTTGTGCAGGTTTCGCCTCCACCAGTCTCTGGTGTGTGATGGCCTGTCTACACGCAAGTCTGGAATGGGAAATCTAAGAAGAGAAAATGAGTTAGGTGCTAAATTATTTCAAAAGTCTTCTTATTAGCTCATATATTTCAACCCAATATGCCTATTTAAACAGAAACTGTTTCATAGGCCTATACAAACTGAGATTGTTTCAAGACATCTGGATAAAATATAATATTTGTCTAAAATTTTCATGTAATTTTAATGGACAGATAAATTTAGTGCTTTCATGATAAGTAATAAAAAAAGAAATACTTATTATAAAGTACACAGAATCAAGTTTCCCATGAATTATTGACATGAAATAGGGGTGTTGAACATTTTTATGCAGTCTTTGTATATTTAAATTCAGCATGCAGAGATCATGAAAAAGTATACCATGAAAATAAATATCAGTACATAGAAAAAAGTTGACAATTCAGCTTCTTAACTTATTTTGATAATAAAATGACCAAGTTATAACAATTAAAATGTATAATATTTATTTAATCAAATTAAAACTCAAAAAAATTTTCAATGCTGTTAGACAAGAGTTGAACTAAGAGCATGTGATTTTTAACAAGAATAATATTCATTTGATTGAATAGCTAATTTTTTTTGTTAAGAAAATATTTTAAGCAATTGGAATAACAACCAACCGGACTCTTAAAGTTGCATGTACAGCTTTAGCTTGGATGTCCAGATTCAATTTCTTTCCATTATTTTCATCTTTAATGGCTTCTTCAATCTAGAATATATTGCAGTCATAAATAAAACATAATAATGTCATGGCGATAGGTAACAATAAGCATTTTTTATTTTACAACTTTTTAACTCTACACTACCATGTTTAGTAAGTCTCTTTTCATTTTGATTCTGGATTTTCAAACAATTTATAAATTTAAAAAAGTCCAAAATATATACTAGTATACAGGTGGGATAAGATCTTAGTTGATCATTTACATTTTTTATGATTCCAATAGCCTAAAATAAAATAAGTTGATAAAAAAAAGAAATATTTCTACTGTAGATTAAAAAAAAATAATAATAATAATAAATTTAAAAAAAAAATACAATATAAAAAGAGAAAGGAGTAATCAATACAAAGTTAGTAATGAGGAAACAGTGTTTAAGGTTTTTTTTATCACTGAAAGTGTTATATGAAAATTTTTTGTTGTTTATTACTGTAATGCAAATATTTTTATTGTAATGTAAATATTATTTATTAGCTTTTAAAAATTATATATAACATAATTCTGTAACTTACACCAACTTGTCCATTTGTGTCCATTAAGTGAGCTCCCAAACTGGTCCCACTTCCGTTGAATGGGTCTCTGTGTATGAGATTGGTCAGTCTGTCAATGATTGTGACATCCACCTCAGACATCATGCTATTGAGGTCCAACTTGACTTTCACAGCAGGGCTATCTCTTCCATGTCTTTTAGACTAAAATTTAAAAAAAGATTCCATTTTGTAATAATATGACACCAAATTGATGACAATAAAAAAAAAATGCTAAGAACTATACCTGTACTGAATCTATTGTTACTGTCAAGGCAGACTGGGTTGTCTTAGTTCTTTCTGAATTGAATACATTAAACGGATCATATGGAAGTGAGCTTTCAGTCTGGCCGTTGACATCAAAGGCCAACAACTGTGTAAAATATAGAAAATAAAAAATTAGTCAACAAGCTCTTTCCTGTTTAATGTGTATTCTGTAAATCTACTTTTTTTTTTTTTAAATATTTAAGAAAAACTATTTTTGTTTACATTATACAGGGTAACCTTTCATTACATTTATGCACTGCATTTCTATTTAAAATTGTGAAGTGTTATAATTTAATGGCTAATTATACAGTTAAGATGAAAAACATAACTACTGAGGATATTATAACAAGAATACATAATTAAAAATATTCTGTTCATTTTTAAATAAGTGTACATTCAACTTCAAATTATACATATATTCATATATACATAAAATCAGCACATGCTCTTGTTTTATTGTGGCTGAAGTTTTTAAATCAAATCAATGACTGCACCGAAAGAAGGAAAGCAAAAAAGAAAGATTGTTATACAATTACCAATGGTAAAATCAAATAATTCCTAATATTTTTTTTCCTTTAATCAGCACTTTTAAATGTTGCCTGTCATCTATTCAAATGCAAAAAAAATGTTTCCATTTCATTTGTCGTCTTAGGTTATTTGATCTTACCATTACACTGTAATGTGGGTGCAACCCAGATAATTGGGGGGAGGATTTAGTACAGAAAGCAAGCAAGAAATTTATCTTCAACTGGATGAGTTAAGGGCCGCAGAAATTGTGAAGTTCAGGTGATGAGGTAAATAAAGTTTTTTTCATAAATATATTACAAATCAGAAAGTGTTAAGAGATAGTGTATAATAATCATTAAAATCCTAATTTAAAAATAATTTATAAGCTAATGATAGCTGTATCCTTTAATTTAACTTTGGTAAACTATATTTAGAACTTTTGAATACTATTGCAACAAAAATAGAATCCTTACATAAATTTTAAAAGCTAACAAATAAAAACATGGCAAATAAATAGAGAAACTAAATTATTAAAAAAAAATATTCAACTCGTGTTTGAAAAACTTTCACCACCATAAGTTAATCTACTATAGTTATGGTCTATTTTAAGAAAAAAAATTTTTTATCAAGATAAATACTCTAAACCAACATTTGGCAACCTTTTTTTGACCTCACTGATAACCAAATTCAAACTTTCAGTTGACACCCCCAGCCATTCTTCACCACCCCTTAATATTGTTATAATATATAATTGTTTGTAAAATTATGATCCGATAACATTTTTTGCAATGACAGCAAAACTAGCTTAATTTTAACGTTATACATTTAATAAAAAAATTTAGCTTTAAAAAATTACGTATGTTTTATAAGTTTTAATCTGGCATTTGCTCCTGCTTGTCTGAAATAAGTTTGGAGTTCCAACAATATCTCAACAAGATGAAAAGATGTTTCTATTTCAATTGCTGTGACAGATGAAACGTTTTTCTCCCACAAATATGCTTTTGAAAAATGATTACATTTTTTTCAGTCAGCCAAGGATATTTTTTTTCTTATGGTTAATCAAAAAATGAGGTCTTGATAAGAAAGATTGGAATTTAGCTTTAATACTCAAGGCTGGATAAAAGGTCAATGAGACTTTCATTATCCGTCAAACTTAAATTGTTGTCTTCAGTTTTTTAATTGAATGGATAAATTATCCACAAGTAGTCATGTCTTGGATATTCTTCCTTTTCAAAATAATGACAAAAAGCTTTAGCGAGATATTGTGTCTTCATCCAACTATAAAACGTCTGCAGATCTTCATCCGTTGACTATTTTTCACAAAAGTATTTTCTCCCAAGCCCATCCATTTGAGCAAGCTAGGTGAACACACCATTAAGCTTCACTTGCAAATATAATCTAAGTTTATAGAAAGTAAAAAAAAAAAACACCTCTCAGATGAGCAAGGTTAGTTTTTCACTTTTAGTCAAAATGAGTAAAAACAAATACAGTTTGAATTTAACAGTTCAATCCACAAAATGCCAGCCGACAGTTGTCTTGAAATGCAAACAAGCGCACGTCATTAATTTATTTTATCAAAAGGTATTTATTTTTAAATTAATAATGAGAAGCAATGTCAGTCTCACTGTGATTCACATCTGTCCCCAATAAAGTTGGCCTACAGTTTGTGAATTGAGTGTTCTTGCAAGCGAAAGTTGTTTTTTTTATTTGAATATATTGTTTTAAAATTTTTTTTAGAAATGGCTAAAGATGTCCTTATCTTTTTGTGAACCACCAAAATTTTCTCTGGTTGCCAAATGCTGCTCTAAACTATACAAACATTAAAAAAAAAACATCTAGATATTTCAAACTAGTTTTGTTTTATTTATTATCTTATGTTTAAATTCTCTGAGTGTGATGTAAAAACAAAAAAAAATTGAATACAAAATACGGAGGTGGTTGAAGCAAATTCAGAACAACAAAATGTCAACAATACTTGAAAATTTACTTAATTTTACTTGATACAAATAAAGGAAATGTCTTAAATGAGTAATCAATATTAATTGTCATCATTACATATAAACAGTACAATACGATCTGCTTCACGTATGTTGTTTAGTAAGAATTTAAGAATGAAAAGTCACCTGCATTTAAACTTAATTAAAGGATTGTTAGTTCAAGTAGAGAATCAGAATGTATATTCATTGTAACTAATAAAAATCTTCATAAACATATTTTAAAAAGAAAAAAAAAACTAATTAACAGGTTTTATAGGATAATGTTTAAATAAAGTTACTGTGATATAAAAATTAAACATAAAGATTTAAGACTAAAAAAAAAACCCAAAACAGAAAAGGTTTGACAGCCTAATGCAGTGATGGCTTAATGGCAAGCTGGCAAAGTCTGTGTCTATTTCTAGTATACCTGATTTTTGTGTATTTGTTTGAGGGTGGTTGTCTGTCCTTTTTTCTGTGTATAAAATTGATATACCAAAATTATAAGTTTGGCTGGTTTAAAAACCATTAAAAAAAATGGCATAATATTTTTTTTCAAAAAAAAAAAAAAAATAATTAAAAGCTACAATAAACAATGAAGAAAAAGTTAAGCTGTGAAGATTTTCAAATATTATTCCCCCCCCCCGTAATGCAGGGGGGATAAGTAACTCCACAGCATCAGGATGTCTCCTGGGAGAGACACGAGGGATGGATAGAACCATAGAAAAATAAGGCCCCCCAACAAACACACCCATGATATTCAGGCAAAAAGGGAAAAGAACAACAAATGGACAGTTTAAACAAAAATAAATCATGTAATTAAAATTAAAAATAAAACAACAACAGACGAATAAGCCAAACCACATGACTAAGGTTTTAAAGCTATTATTTTAGCGCTGATTTTGCATTGTCTATGTTTAACTGGACAAGTGTATTGGAAATAAATAACATATACAATAAAATAAAACATTTGATTGGATTAACCAGATTAAACTTCAGTGGCGTAGGGAGCTTTTTAGCCCCCCCCTCCTCATTCGAAAACCATATAATATTATATATAAAATATACCATTTGGCGCCCCTTTGTGAGTAGCACCCCTCTCGCCCACCCCTCGCTACGCCACTGTAAAGCTTATTCGTCTCCATACAGACGCGAACAAGTCACAATAGGATAAAGCCTGCTAAGCCATACGGACATTATTAGGCCCTGAATTAGAATAAGATAGTTTATCGTGCGTCAAAGTTAAGGCAGCGTTGACCATGGATGGACATGGGTGAGTCGCTCTGGTCGAACCCGTGTCCTTCACGACCACCACCACCATATAAGTCTAATGATTTCGTGATAATTCGTTCAATTGGTTCTCAAACAATGTAGGTCGTGTGCCCCAAAAGTTTGAGTTTACAAACAACGTTCACAAAGCAAAGAAATCACCGCTTGACCCAAGCCCACTGGTCCGTTAAAAGTCATTCCGACCAGTAAAATCACGCCAGTCTGTGGGTCATCAGACAAAACAATTCATGCAGTAAGGGACAGTTTGGGTTAGGCTAGAAGGTCTAAAATGTTCTTTCATTGATATATATTGACTATATATATATAGTCTGCTGTAGATCGAAAGTAAGAATAATCTGCCCCTTATTATGCCGTGGCTTCACCAATGGCCACTAAGGGCTAAGGGGACTACTGTGATGGCCACAGATTGGTTGGTATACAACTGGAGTAGTGTATAATACTGAAGTAGTGTAGTGTATACCACTGGTGTAGTGTATAATACTGAAGTAGTGTAGTGTATACTACTGGAGTAGTGTATAATACTGAAGTAGTGTAGTGTATACTACTGGAGTAGTGTAGTGTATACTACTGGAGTAGTGTATAATACTGAAGTAGTGTATACTACTGGGGAAAAACAACAATTAGTATTCTTAGCGAAAAAAAAATACCACTTGTCGAGCGCATGCGTAAAAATATGAAGAAAAAAAATAACAACATAGATTTCAGTTAAATAAACATTACAAATGATTATTACTAAGGGCACTGAAAGATTATTCATGACTTAACATGACACGTGATGAACGTGCCATTAAGCTTTCAACATTTGTAACATTTGACAAGGTAACTCCACCTGAATGACTTACACCCCCTCCCCCCAACCAGACACACGCTAGGAGGGGCAAACAGTGGAGGAGGGCGAACCCTGTAACTATTAGTCACGTATTTTAGACATTTGAGACAATGATGGCTCAATTAAGTTACAAACATATTTTTTTAAAGCACAATAGTGTAAACAGACAAAGAAGAAAAAAAAACACCCACTAAGGATAAGTGTATCAAATAGTTAATTAAGGGTATGAAGACTGTCTGCTTTGTATAACTACCATTTCATTTCAAAAGTTAAATTTAAATAACCTTAAAACAATATTTTGATTTATTAATATTAAACCTTTTTTTTTAAAGTACTGAAAATATTTATTCCCTTCCTCTATGCCCCACTTCCCCTCAATTTCACTTGTTTGTTTGTCTAGTTACAGTCTAGTTACAGTCTAGTACAATACGGTAACAAATTAACACAAGCAAACATAACGCTTAAAACCAAAAAAGGAATATATGCTTTTCCTTGACGCGTGGGGCTTTTTAATAACCCACAAAAAAAAAGAGAGAGAGAGATGAGGTGTGTGCATGCTATGATCTACCAATTGCATTCTTGAAAGTAGTTTTGTCGAATACCCCCCCCCCCTTTTCTCAATCGCAGTGACCAGTGCTCGATTCAAGAAAAAAACCAGTGTCGGGGATGAAAAAAAAAATTCTGCTTACTCGGGGATAAATGTCTATGGTTTCATCCCCGGCAGGGATATATTAGCTAAAGAAGAGCCAGGGATGACAGTTCTCAGTGCCGGGGATATACTAGGCATCCCCGGTGGTAAATCGAGCCCTGACAGTGACTAGCACAAATATCCCATAAAGCCAGCGGCGTAGCGTGGGTATCGGCCGCCCAGGGCGGAAGACGATTTTGCCGCCCTCTCATTTAGGTATTTCAATTTAATCTATACATTTTTGCCGCCCCCCTAAAAAGTAATAAAAAGTGCCGCCTGGTGAGGACCGCACCCACCGCCCCCCCCCCCAGGTACGCCACTGACTAAAGCTGCAGAACAATTTATAAATGCAATCAAGAATGTTAGAAATAATAGTAATATATAGCCTACATTTACACATGTGCGTTGAAATTTTGAATAAAGGGCCAAACACTTTATATGTACCGGGGCTCATACTGCCCCCCCCCCTTTATTTTTTGGTGGTATACATATGAAACATAATAACGAGGTGACCACATTAGAACCTCGACTGCTATAGGGCCTTCAGCACGAAGTAAGTACTTTGTTCCCCCCCAAAAAAAAAACTCTTAAAAGCCTCTGCTTAGGAATAATTTAGTCTAGAATCAATGCTATAAATAGTTCAAGGTGGTGGAGCTAGACTCTTACAATATACAACAGGACTGTATTTCTAGCACTATTGCCTCCGCCCCATCCCATTATGTTTGGAAGCAGCCTAATTGGTACTCAAGCTGAGTGAAATCTGAGCCATTCCTGTGGATGAGCGAAACAGGCTGGTACCTAGGGGCTTCTACATGCTTAGGACTTTATTTAAAGTTTTAAAAACAAATATATTTTCTGAACCATCTCGCAGCTTCGGGCTAAAATGACGTATGGCCGTATGGGTCAGCTTGTCAACGATTATTGGGTGGGCCCGAGATCTGACCGCGCTTTTTATTACATGTACATCCGCTTTGGGCCCCTTAAATGTACCTTCTACTAAGGCCCCCAAATGAATGCAAGCCGAGAGCCACAAAAAAACCATACGAATGTCGTTTGGACGAAGGGAAAATTTCGGCAATCGCCACTGCTCGAAGCCAAGATCTCCAGTCGTCCATTCAACCCAACGAATCACAACGATCATACTGTGTTGATTTTCCCATATATATATATATATATATATATATATATATATATGTGTGTGTGTGTGTGTGTGTGTGTGTGTTGAAGCGGGAGGAGTGGGGTGATACATAATACTATAATCGACAAGTAGTTTATAAAGAAGATATTATATCCAGAATAAATGAAAAAGAAAGACATGAATAGGCCTATGGGTATTTTTTTTAGCTAGTTAACATCTTTGAGCAATTCACGAGTGTACTTTTTTTATTCTGAATATAAAGTATTTTTTAAAAAATCGGAATTTTCGCTATTTGCCGCTATTTACATAAAAGTTATGCTATTAAGCAGTGCCGAACCTAGGGATGTGCGATGTGGGTAGACCCCTCAGCCGCGCCGTAGAACCAGGCCCGTAGCGTGCGGGGGTGGCAGGGGGGGCCGGGCCGCCCCCTGCGTTTTGTCTGGCCCCTCCTGCTTATTTGTTCTACTTAGTAAAAATGTATTACCTGCCCCCCCCCGCTATTGCCTGGCCCCTGCTGTAGAATGCCTAGCCCCAGGCCCGTAGCCAGGAATATTGGATTGGGGGGGCCGAAGACATTTTCGGGGGGGGGGGCAAAACATTGACCCCCGGGGGGGGGGTAAAACTGTTTTCATTGTTGAAAATTGGTCTTAGAACAAAAAATATTTCGATAATTTATGATGTATTACCTAAACTTGCGATAACGGGGGGGGGGCGGTCCCTCCCCCTAAATCCGCCCCCGGTGGGGTAGAAGAAATGTTCGGGGGGGGCGAAAATGGAGGCGCGAAGCGCCGAAAGCTTGCGAACGGAGAGGAGGGGTTTGGGGAGGGGATCTCAGTGAGTCCCCTCCCCAAGAAATTTTTTGCAGTTCCATATCTGGAATGGTGCATTTTAGTACCGACTGTTTAGCTATTAATTAGAAATATATAATTTTAACTACGTTTAATAATGCATGGCATGTTGCAGTTTTGTTATAAATAATTTAAATAGTAAAGAGTTTTAATGATAAAAATTTATTGAGGCTGAGCAGTTTCTGATTCCTGTTATAAATATATTGACCAATAGTTCTGCTACACAATTGTTACATAATAGATACCTGATTTATATTATTATACTGTTTGTTTAACGTACAACCCGGGAAGAACGACAAAGATGCATGAATAAAGCTTAGCTATTTGTGTGATATTTCTTATATAATATTGAAAACAATGAACAGATCTATCAACAAAAACAGTCGCAATTATTCAATTTAAAATAAAATTAATTCTGCTAAAAAGTAAATTTGCAAATTAAATAACATCACTCAGAAATCACGGAGTTTGTACTTTATTATTTTATTATACATATGTATAAAAATGAAGTCAGAAGCCAATGTTATTTTATTAACTTATTTAAGTTGCTAGTTGTCCTCAGAAGATATCAATATATAAAACTATTACAAGGTTGCGAACAGACCCATCGACAGAAATTTCGGGCCCCTGGGCTGATATTAATATTTTAAAAAGTTGATTGGCCAGCTCAGTCCGGGTCCCTAAAACTCGCCGGGCCCCTGTGCATTGGCCCCCCTGCCCCCCCCCACTCGTCGGCACTTGTTGCGAACCTATATTATTATAAGTTTCAAATTTGCAAACTTCGTGGTTTAGCCAGCCCCGTAGCCGAGGGGGGGCATTGGTGGGCCGTGCCCCCCCGCTAGGTGTGGAGTGCCCCCCCCACTTAAAAAAAGAAGAAAATGAGGAAAAAATAAAGAAAAAGTAAAGGTGCCCCCTTGCTGGGTATTGGTGCTTCCCTGCTTACTTTGACCTGGCTACGGGCCTGGGTTTAGCACTGAATTTACCTAAAAATACTTCAGCATTCAGATTGTCTGTTAAATCTTTTTTAAATGCAAGCAGGACATCATTGCTTAGACGCTTTTGTAACATTTATCTGCGATATGGGGTGAGCATCCGTGTGAGGGTTGAGAAACTGCTCTCACACACGGCTGTTTAAGCACCAAATGTCAATGCTGCCCAAAATACCCAGAAGTGAACTTCAATAAGATTTAATCTTTTATGCCCAAAAATTAGATAAGATATATATGTAAGTATATATATATAGCCTGAATGATTGCCAAAATATAAACTTTTAAGTTTTTATTATTATTGATTTATTAAACAAAATGATTGATGTTTTATAGCCGTTATTATTAAAATTGTGTCAAAAAACTCAAATCATGCACGGGGGGGCTCAGGTCATGCACGGGGGGGCTCAGCCCCCCCCTAGCCCCCCTCTGGCTACGGGCCTGCCTGGCCCCTGCTGTAAAATTTTCACGCTACGGAGCTGCGTAGAACTGATGATGGCTGGCTTAGAATTGTTATGGCTGGCTAGCCGGCTTAAGCCGTGGCTTAGGAAAATACCTAGCACCCCTGTTGAAAGCCGGATCCCAACGATCACACTAGGTATGACCGATATTTTTTTATAAGGGAGGTAACTGTCAAAATATTTATGTACTATACTTTTACTAGTCATACAAACAACAATTTTGAAATAAATAAATAATACTTTATAATTTATTGTATATAATAAGTGAATATAAAGATTTATGTTATAAATAATAAAAATTTTAATTAAATTAAGAACCAATTTAAAAAAAAATGTAAAAATACAAAATTGAGTTAGATTTCAAGTGTTATTACATTACACGCAAAAAATTGTTTCACGTTAATCTGATTTTAAATGTAGTAATGTTTTTTTTAAAGTTTTGGTTGCGATTTTCGTAATCGCTTTAAAATGACATGAATTAGTAATTCCGAATCTCCCACGGCTTAGGAAAGTTTTTTGTGGCGGCTTACAGCTTACAGGCTTCGTGGCGGCTTACGGTGGCTTAAGACGGCGGCTGAGGGGTCTAGATGTGGGGGCCCGGGGACTTGGCCTCTTTGTGCATTTTGACATTCGAAACCATAACATAAGATAATGTACATAATATTTAATGTAAAGAAAAATTTGGGGGCCCCCCTCAAGTTGGGGCCCGGGGAATTCGAATTTGGACCCCCCCTTGCCCCACCCTAGGTATGTCTTTGCTATTAAGCCTTATTCGTGATGATTTATTGGTAATAATTTAAATGTTTTATCAAAGATGGCCGCCAGAAAATCAGACACCTCAGATAAGCTGGGGATCTCTCTCTCAAAAAAAAATTAATGAATTATAAAATCTGTAAAGCAAGCCTCCCCCCCACTCCAAGCCCCCCGGTCACATATTAGTCCCCCACGCCCACTTCCCGCTGCGGCCCTGGTGTTATTGTTGGCTATGTGGACATATCTGATCACCACGTGTCACGTGGGCTCGCCCAGAGAACCCACAAGTGTAAAGGGCAAAGTGGTACGAAATTACTATTCATTTTTTTTTACCAAAAAAAAACGGAAGCCCCCTCACATTGTTATCAGTCAAGTTAATACTTCATAGTCATTAAGACACGAAAACATTGCTGTCTTTAATGATACTTTTTTTTAAGATGTAAATGAGCTCGTTACTTTATTTATAGAAATTGGGTCAAAAATTGATTTTTTTTTTCTTTTCAGTGTTAGTTTCACATTTTAGTGTTTACCATTCAAACTACACAGTGTTTGAGGAGAGCGATTTGATTCTACGCTGTTTAAAATTATGTTATTGGGGGGGGGTAAAAAAGGGGGGGGGGTAGAAGTGAGAGAAATGAGTTAATTTGCGCTAATCAGTGAAATGAAATCTATGAGATCAAAAGTACAAGTAGTAATGTCCCCCTAACAGTCACCCAAATGTAGTAATAAGAGACGACTTCCACCAATCAGAAAGCTTTATCCTGACCTCGATTATTTCGCCAAGGTGTGTTTGGCTTGGCCAGGTAACGAACGCAGGAGGTAAAAAGTGACACGACAGGTAGTAAGACCTTAAATTGAAATTCATAAGGCCCAAGATGTGCTGTTTTGACGAGACAGTACCTTCTTCTCGATGCGTCACTCGTTTATTTCCGTATTCACCCGAAGCAGGATTGTATCAGCCAGACGTACTACTTCATTCACAACACTTGTAATGTAGTGTAGAGCCCATTTTTTTGTTCACGGAACAAGAAAACAAACAAGTAGGAAGTGGAGTTTCAGTAACTAAAAGCAATTAACAAACAAATATGTTCATAATGGATTAACACAAAAGAAGAAAAAAAAATATGGAGTCTCGTCTCAAGCCATGAAAATTTTAGCCAAAAAAGTGTCAAAAGCCTTGAAAAGGTGAGTGAAGTGAAGGTTTCCTAGTATCTAGTTTCATTGTACATGGATATTTAGCTTACAAAAAGTAACAAGTGAAGTGTTGCTTTCCCGTGTGTGTTGAGGTTGACGTACCTGCCGCATGTTTTTAGTGAACTTAATCTTCATAGATAATTATTTATTTTAGTTTTAAATTTACTTTAATATTCATAGTAAGTAAACAAGTTCTAGTTTTTTTTTAAAATACGTGATAATATTTACATTAATATTTATAGTAAATTAGTTTTTAATTTTTTTTTTAAATACGTGATTATATTTACCTTTATAATATTCATAGTAAATCAGTGCACATTTTAAAAGACATGTTATTATAGGTTGAAATGAGTGAGGTTGTTGCATCAAAAAAAAAAAAAAAGTCTTTGAGATGAAATCATTATGTGGTCCACAAAGTTACCATACCAGCCCCCACCCCCTCTTCAGTTTTTTAAGTGCCCACAAATATAGTAAATTTGAATACTATATATATATATATATATATATATACCCCCAGTTTTATTTAAACTATAACAGAAATGGTGTATAGTCACTAAAGTAATTTAAATACTTTCCAAATAATGATGGCTTGTTTGGTCTCCTGGAAACTGGACCTGGGTACCTGATATCTAGATTATTTTTTTCAGATAGTGAGAGAGATGATGTCCCCAGTAATGCCCTTTTTAATTGGTTGATGTTTAAATATTACAAATCTTTGAAGTATATCAGTTGGCTAGAATTTCACTTGCAATCAGCAATGATTATAGAAATCAAATTAGGACATATGTATTAAATTCAAATGTATAAACTTTGATAATGTTACTTATTTTGTTGTGATGTTATTCATTTCAGATCCCTAAGATGTCTACCTTAGCTGAGATGCTATTAAGTTGTCTTCTTGTCTGTTTGTGTGTAGAAAGAGCCTATTCAGTGCCACTTGTCTGCAACACTTACCAAAATGCATTTCCAAATTGTTCCATTCTTGCAGAGAAAGATAATAAATGTATTATTGATTGCTCTGGTTTAGGTTTGACCAGTGTACCAACTCCAGCTGAAACCATTACGGACACAATTTTTGAAATGCGCCTCAACAACAACAGAATTACCAATTTGAAAAATAACTCATTCACTGGTCTCAAAATAACAAAGCTGGACTTGAGAGACAATAACATTAGCACTGTTGAAATTGCCAGTTTTCAAGGTTTACGAGATTATTTACTTTACCTTTACCTAGATGGCAATGGAGTATCAGCACCGCCAAAGGAGGCGTTGAATAATCTGATCAATCTACAGGAACTGACATTGAGAAATTACGGGTTGACAAACCTCCCAGGAAATTCCGGCATTTTTTTAACATTCAGAAGTTTGCAAAAGTTGACCATGGACAACTGGAAGCTCACTAACATAGAATCTGGAGCCTTGCTAGGCCCAATGAATTTATTCAGTTTAACATTAAATGAGCAGAATTTTGTCGCTCTTCCGGTTCATCTTCAAGATGAAGATAATTTAAAGAACTTGAATCAGTTGACTATTACAAACACAGAAATAAAAGATGTAACTTATCATGCCTTCAAGGAAATGACTAAACTAGAGGTCCTAGATTTAAGTCAAAACCATATTAGCACGCTGGAAGAATTCTGTTTCTATGGCCTAGCCAGCCTTCAAAGATTAAATCTTAGTGGAAATATTCTGTCAAGCTCAACAGACAAAATGATAAAACTGACCAACTTAACTAAACTAATGGTATTGGATTTGTCAAATAATCATGACATTTCTAGTGTACCAGACTTATCTCAGTTAAAATCAAGAGAAAATTTTAAACTTTATTTGGGTAGAAATAAAATACAAAATCTGGGAAGTGACACATTGAAAAATTTAGGTATTAACCTTCATACTCTTGATATATCTAATAATAGTAATATCATCAACATTGATCCCAAAGCATTTGACAAAGTCCCTTCATTAGTTTACATCAATTTATCCAATCAAGCACTGGACAATAATTTCTGGTTAGCCATCAAGGCTTTGACCAAGTTAGAAGTTTTAAACCTATCAAATACTAAATTAACGAGCATACCCAACTACATATTCGAGAACATGACCAATCTTCGTGAACTTGATTTGAGTTCTAAATATGCAGTCGATGCCAATAATTTCCAAACGATTACGCCAGAAGCACTAGTCGGGCCATACAAAAGTCTGAAGGGACTCTATCTCTCTGGCAGTGGTCTTACAACTCTTTCACCTTGTTTATTCAATGGATACACCAGCTTCCCTATAACTATGTCACTTGGTGGAACCTATCTGACATGTAACTGTGATATTTATTGGCTGTGGTTGAAAATAAAAAACAAGAACATCACATTCCTGACAGGGGAGGAGCCGCATTGTTCATCCAATGGAAAACTTTTATCAAATCAAGAACAGTTAGAATTTTGTTCTAATCCACCAAGCACAAAGTGCACTTATAACTATGCATTTCCTAAACCAAACATAACTCTACTTGTAGGTGAAACAAACATAACACTATCTTGGAAACTGAATATCTCAACGAGCAACATTCACCTGACGTCATTCAATGTGTTACTTGAAGAAGAGAATAATCAAATCATACGTCAAATAAATGTCACCGCTTCCACTTTTAAGTATATTTTTTCTGGCCTTCAGTCTGGCACTCAGTACACTGTCTGCGTTACAGCTGAATACAGTGCAGCTATTTCACAAATACAATGCAGTCCAACTAAAACGCTAAGCAGCATTCAGACAAATAACCAGAACTCTGACTCATCTGAACATGTTGGAATCATTGTTGGTTGTGTTGTTGGTGGTGTTATCCTGCTGGCCATACTGGTGGCAATTGTCTATCTGCTGTTCATACGCAGGAAGCCTCAACAAAAGTCAGATCTTCCGGAGCAGCCCAGGAAATTCGCCACATCTGAACTGCCAGCCATGACTGGAGAGCCTAGGAGCTTTGCCAAACCAAAGAGGGTCAGTGGATCAGGCCAGAGAGATGGCAACATGCAGGTTGTCGCAATCAGTGATGGGCAAACTGGCCCCCATCGAGTGGGCAGAGCCCAAATTCTCAACTCTCAAAGCAGTAGAGGAAAGCCACAAAGCACTAGCTCTGTGTCCTCTTCTGTCTATGAAAATGACAGAGGAGCTTTGCCACAAGTGCCAAATGCAAAACATCAGCCTTATCAAAAAGGTTACATTAACATGGGATTTAATAGAGATTCTTATGATGAGATCGATCCAAACAGAGAAATTTCCCTATAAACTAATCAATAAATTGAGCTAAAGTGAAGAAAGAAATAGAAATATAAGGTGTGATTCTATTTTTGAAGAAATGTATAAAAAAAAAAACATCTCCCATCAAGGAAAAAGGGAAAAAAATTGATGATGATTATTCTTGATTAGAAATGTTTAACTTATTTAGATATAACTTAAAAGAAATCACTGTCAAAGATCTTCCTCAAGATGTAGGTAAAATTGTACTTATTATAAGATAAAAAAAATTATGTTGGTAGTTTAAAAAATGAGTTTTATGTGGATATATATACTTTATCATTTTGATGAGAAGCCATTTAATTTTTAACCCATAAAAAAAAACTAGCTCAAAATTCTAATTGAGAATAACAAAATGTCACTATTAGTTTATGGACATATTTGCTTGACACTATTTTTATTATTATGGCTCATCCGTAAAACGGCTACTAGCCTTTCTCATTTTACAAACAATGTAAATAGATTTTTTTTTTATTTTACAATAAATCAAACTTATTTATATATTTATCTGTTTTCTGAATGTTATTAAAAGAAGAGCATTCCCAGAAACTTCATTTTTATTGTACAAAAATCACTCATAGTATATTTCATTTAATTATATTTTCATTTTTTTACCATTAGTTCATTTTAGATATTTAAAAAAACAGAGCATTAGCCACTCCATTATCCAGCCCACAATTATTCTGCCTGCACACAATTATTCTGCCTAGTTAAAAAAAAAAAAACCCCAGTATCCATAATAAAATGAGGGTTTGGTAAAAAAAATAAAAGGTTTTGTTAATGGTACAATTGGTGCATGAAATTATTATTTATAGAGCTCTGACCTATCTGACTTTCATCGTATATGACTGGCCCTTCCACCATATTGTTGAGGGACTACTGAAGTTATTCTTCACCACAAAAAGTTATTTGATAATACATGTGTATTACTTATTCAAAAAGAAAAAAAAACTTAAAGGTTCAAAAATGGAATACTAATGTTCTTGGGGGTAAAAAAAAATCTGCTTTTAAATTATATCCCAGTATACTGCACAAAATACATTCATATATTGTAAAGGTAATTATTTTTTTTATCATGTTGTGCATTCTTTTGAACCAGTGAAAAAGTGTTAAATGCTAGTGAAAATATGCTCGCAAATAATCTTGAGTCCATAAACTATTAAAGTGTTTACAGTATCTGCATCATATATTTTTTTTATCTATGCATATTGTAACTTGATAGTTGTGATACTTAAATAGCATTAATTATTTATCTATGCACATCATTGTACATTTCAATGTTTTCTTTATTTTAAAACTTTTGAGTTATTATTTAAAAATAAAAAAAAAAGAAGCATTTAACCATATAAATATTTCACTACACAGACAAAGATCTAAATATGTTCTAGTTATAACCATGAATCGGTGTGAATACTTTACAAAAATAAATCTTATTTTTGTTTATAAATTAATGCAAACTGCTGCTTGAAAAAGGTTTAGTGTTTGTGTAAATTTATTTATGTATATATTAAGATTTTATATATTTATATATATATTTTCATTTTTAACATGAGAAACTGTAATTGACTGCCTATTTGCACATAAATTATATGTAAATGAAATAATTGTTTAATACCCTTTAGTACGTGGAAAAGTCAGAATTTTTATTATTATGATCGCTACTGAATCTCCTAATCCTCTTTTCTGATCTTTTATATTTATCAGATTTATTACACTCGTGAAAACACAATTTTAAAAAAAGTTTGTTAAATATGTACAATACATTTACATGACATAAAATGTCAATATCAATTATGACGTAATTAGGGATTGTTTTTTCCTTCTTTTTTTAAAACATAATTGGTATGCGATGAATGTTGAACATTTACTCTCTCTTTCTCAACTAAACTATTCAAGGCTAAACTGAAAATGTTCACCTGATCATTTCGGCACTGAAAAAGACTGATGATTATTTTTTATTTCAATTAAAAGCTACATCCCAGATAAAAATAGTCTCAAAATAATTATTAATTTTTTTTTTCTCATTTTTATACAAGTTGCTTAAGTGTATACGTGAATTGTGTTCACATTGTAGATAATTGTCATTTTATAATTCATTATATAATGTGTTTAAACATTGTTATTTGTTGATTATCCTGAAAGTGGATTTTATGCATACTTCCAAACATTCCTAATGTATTATAACATTCTGAAAAGTAGACACCTGTTTTTGTATAGCTACATTTCTGAACTGTAAATAAAATTTAAATAAAAAATATTTTAATCTATAATTATATTAAACATTTATTAAAAATACTTTTTGATGAGTTTTAATTCTTTTTTTTTTATATGTTGATTGAATGAACATTACAATTTATAAATAAAATATCCCAAAATATCATTGTATTCATGAAAGAATGGCTCTGCAAAAACTGTCCCATTAGTGGTCTATAGGATCTAAGAGATAAACATCTCACCCTTTCAGTGACTTGTAGAATGAAAAAAAGAATTTAAAGATCTCGAAACTAAACAGAACGATTCGTGATTCCATGTTTTGGCAGTGAACAATTCGATAAATCACAGTATGCAAAATTTACTTTGGTACACACAGGAAAGTTCAGGTAAAATATAGTTATGTAAAGTTTATAACTTCTTCAAACATGATGCATTGCAAAGACAAAAGTGCAAATCATTTAACATTTTATACTCATTTGTGCACCAGCTAATAGCTATTTATAAGACATCAGTGAGCTATAAAAGTTCATCATATTCCAAAGACAGTATTAAGAAAAAATTGCACTTAAGTAATAATTGAAGCATTTCTGAGTTGAAAAGGATGTTTTATAATGACAAGTACAACTCCTAGGTTAATCAATATTTCATTATTGAATTCAGTGGTTAATACAAGAATGTATTTAAAAACATTTTTTCTAAGAACACATTTACTAAAATTAATAAAAACATTTTACAATAAGAAAGTGCTGGATTAGTACACGGGTGGCCAGAATAACACACAAAAGACAACAGAACTATTTTAACATAAAATAATTCAAATGGGACTTACCACAGTATATTGAGGCAATTTAGGGAGAGCAGTTTTAGCAAAATCACTTGGCTTAGACACACAGTCAAACAGGCATTCTGTGACTTCAAGCTTACCAAAAGTTACATTGGCATTCAACTTTGTGCTTGAAGCTCTTTTCTCTTGCATGACAGAAATATGAACCGGCTTTGCCAATAGCCTAAAGAATAAAATAATTATCAACAGTCCAATTGAGCCAAAATACACTGCTGCAAAGTTACCATGTAAAGAAAGATCTAAGACATAAAACTCATTTTGATGTATAATGACTAATATCTAAAATGTATATTCCCACTAAACCCCTTTTTTAGAATCAATAGCTATAAAAGAAATTATTTTACTAATTGATCATCTTTATTCTTATACTCTGCCTGAATGGCAAGTGGAGCCCATGGGGCGGTCTGAGTAACACTGTCATTCGCAATTATTAAAAAATTTCAACATGAAAGCACAACTGTAAAAAAAAATAAATAAAAAAAAATCCAATATATTTACCCAATGTGATCTAGCGGTAATATGGCAGCCACCTCATCTCTCAAAATGTGCAGCTGGCTGTGGGAGTCCAGCTTAGACAGATTTTCAAACAAACCGACAGCTATACTCTGAAGTTGATTCTCACTTGTGGTAGTTGACGTGGGAGAGGATTTAGGAGGGGAGTTGATGTATCTCTTCGAAATATGATGATGAGGTTTAGTTTCAGGTTGTTTCAGATCCTGCCCGTCCACTGATGAGGTCAGATATTCTCCACTGTCATGATATTCTTCATCATCGTCATCATCCTCATCACTGTCATAACGTGCTGTTTTGAAAGACAAATGTGACTGATCCATTCCACTTTCTGAGAAAAGAAACAATGCTGAGTCTGTTTGTTCTGAGAGTTTTTTAGTCCCTACTAAAGACTTGGGTGGACTGAATGAACTGAACAGTTGAGTCTGGCCAGAGTTAGAAATTTTAGGTGAAAATGAGCTCAAAGGATGACTAGTAGAATCCATTGTCAGTGGAATCACTGTCCCTGGATCAGGATCTTCTAGCAGAAGTGAAACAGTAAAGAATGGAACTATTAGATTTACTTTCATTGTCTCTGCCATGTTGTCATCCCACTGTCTACTGATACTGCGCTCTGGAACTAAAAAAAATAGCAAAAATGAAAAAACCATCTAGGCTTATGAGGAATATTATTTTCATTTCATAAGCTTCATTTCTGAATGAATGATATAATAGATGTTTACTTACTTCTATGCCTTTTAGTGTATGAGAACTCACTTGCTAATGAAACGAAGAAGAGAAAAAAATTAAAACAAGGAACTAGTTCTTAATATGTTTTATTAATACTAATTATAATTAAAAAATAACAGGAGACAAAATATTTACCATTGAAGTTGGTGTATGAACTATCTGCAGTAAAAGTGCTAACAGAAGCACTGTCGCTCACATCAAACACTGACACTGAGCTCTTCTGGCCACTGGGATAAGCAGAATAGAACATGTCATCTTCTGATAGTATACTTTCTGAAAAGAAAAAATGTATTTTTGACCTTTAAGTGATTCAGTGGAGTTGAGTATATGTAGTTTATCAGATCTGTGCAGATTTGGATTTGAGTCCCAGTGATGTCAGTTATCTATTGTTGTTTACACCATATCTCACAGAGCTATTTCCAGCCATGGCTTTGATGAATAGGGCAAAGGTGGCATGATGCAGCTATTGGTTAACTTTAGTGTGGCTTCCATTCCAATTTTTTTTATTATTGCACAACTATTCTAAACTCAAATACAGCTCTCATCTACAGAAGGCTCATACCTTCCCACCTTGGGTACAGATTGTCCCATTGGGTGTTACAGATTGTCACAATGGTTGTAACAAGATTGTCACAATGGGTGTTACAGATTGTCACAATGGTTGTTACAGATTTTCATAATGGGTGATACAGATTGTCACAAAAGGTCTTACAACTTGATAGAACAAGATGATCTACATTGTACCTGCTGTAGCTCCATGCATCACCTCCATGTGTTTCTCTAATGTCAGATCAGGCACCCTAAACAAGTTACTATTTCTCTGTGTCCGATCCTCTGCTTCTTCAAGTCTATTACAAACGAGATAATCTTCTTGTGTCATTGGGACGGATTTAGCAACTTTCTTGGATTCTGAAATTCAAATATGAAAACAATAGAATTAAATGTATTATATTTAAGCATCTAAATCAAATTTCTTCTTTCAATTTAAATCCTAGTGTACACTTGAAGATTTGTAACAATTAAACAAAGAATAAATGGCATCTAACTTCATGATAAATTTCTCAACAGCCTTAACAGAATAAAAGCTCAACACCTGTGTGGAGAAATAGTATAGTCAGAGTTTGATGACGCAATTTGGTAGACTCCACCCACCAACCTTTCGGCTAAAATTAATGTTGCGAGGTTCTTTTTATAAACTTGTAGTAAATGTTCAAACACCAGTGAACAACATTAATATACTAAGTCGACTCCAGTTGAAAGTAACAATAATAATATTTAATTCTTTAATATAACTGCATGAACATGAACTGACATATAATGGTGAACTCAGGAGGAGTACAATAACTACTGTCTATATAAAACTACAACATACATCCGCATACTACGATGCCCAAAGCTAGACTGATTTTTCAACTGCTAAAATAAAACACATGCTCCCCACTGTTGGTTGTAGCATTTTGAAAGAAATGACATAAACACGTAAAACTCAGAATAAACGACAATGCGATGGAGGAATGGCATTATGGAGGCTGTGGTGGGCGGAGCCTACCGAATTGCATCATCAAACTCTGACTATACTATTTCTCCACAATCTGATATAAATTTAACTTTCTTAACTTACCACTGGAATTGAGAAACTGTGTCATTAGGTTGAGCAGTTTAGGAGACATAAATATGTGTAAACTTTCTGTGACCCATGATACTTCTACCTGTTTAAAAAAAAGTGTTGTTCAATCTTAAATATTAAATAAAAAATGGGATTTGTAATAATATTTGAAAACTGGTTAATTCATGAAAGTTTTTTCTGAAAAAAAAATCTTATTGGTATAATTATATTCCAGTTTAGTAGGGTGCAATTAAGATGAAATTATTAGATAGCCTATTAAAAAAAAAGCTGAAATATTGTGATGATAATATTATATATATATTATTATATATATATATATATATTATTTTTACTATTATATATTATATATATTAAAGTATATATTATATTATATAATTCTTCAAATTATATTTCAATAAATATACTGTACATACAGCTGGTCCAGGAAGCTGGTCATCATTCTTTATCTGAATAGTTATGGTTTGAGTCTTGTCCAGAGACACAATAGGAACCATTCCACCCCCCTCAGGCTCTGTATCATCTACTGAGGTGTCCTTATCCAGGCTGCTCATTCCAGGATAGATGGACTGGGTCATGCACGATTTGGTCATATAGCTGCCAGAGTTAGGGGGTGAGCTCATGGCTATGTCAAAGGCCTAAATGAGCAGAAAAAAAAACTTATCACAATGATAAAATTATCCAAGGATCTCACAATGTGTCAGTGAGTGTAGAAATGTTAGTTTCATTTACAAATGAAACTTTCATCTTCAATGAGAATCATGTATTCTGTTCTAAGCAATGTTCAATAATTATGAACACTTTTATGTTAAAATATCTACTCTACTCTTGCAGAAGTTCGCAAATATCTAAAATTCTAAACCCATACCCACGGTAAAGAAAAACAAAAGAATGAAGAGATAAATGAAAAGCTCAACACATTTACAATGATATTGATATTGTAGAAGGCAAAGTTTTTGGAATAACCATCTTCCATCGTGGTAGAGTGCAATTATTAGAATAAAAGTAATTTTTATATGAATAATATTCTCAGACAATTGACTATTTAAGCTTATTGCAATCTACATCAAATTGTATCACGACCCAACTTGTCCTTGAAAAATAATAAGTAAACATTCAAGGTTTTAAAAGTTGCCACCATTTTGCTTTTTTTATGAAGTTCAACTAGTGTTAAGGACAAACTTTATAAAAAGTTAATAGTTCATTAGACTTTTTTCTTCTCAATCTTATTCTGGAAATTAGATGAAAATAAAAAGTATAAAACGATAGCATTGTATGATACACACTATAACACTATATAAGTCTCATGTTGGTAACAGATGGAAAAGTTGAAAAAAGTTAATATAGAAATATCAGACTAGAGAGACTAAATAGGTTAGAACTATGACTTGATAAGGGCAGATAAAGAAACAGAAATATAACAGACCATACATGCAAGAGACCTGAGTGAACACTCTTGAAACAGATCATCTACATATACAAGTATTTTGTTAGAATAATATATCTTATTTTTTTTAGTTGTTGATGTCAAATATTTCATAAATCAATCGTTATGACCTCTTTGAGTAATGACACATCTACCACCTAACTGTTCCATGCAATAATTTTAGTGTTTAGCTATGGCACATACCTTTCCCCTAATAAAACTTACCATGGTAGATTGCTGAATAGGATCAAGAGACTTGGGGGAAGTGAGTCTGCTCCATACTTCTTCCACACACAGCTTGACTTTGTTTATTTCTACAACTTTGGTAGTGAAGCCTTTTACGCCAGTTTGTATGGTGGGGTTTTTCTCCTTGCCAGGAACACTGGATGGGATGCAGTCTTTATCATAATATTCTAATCTCTCAATGGTAAGCTCCACACAAACTCCCGGAGATTTTTCTGTTCGTATAATGACGTTTGTCATTGTGACCTGGATTCTTGATGTTACTGCAATGTGAAATAACATTTACACAGCTACTCAAAAAAAGTATAAATGCTTTTGATCCAAATATATGTTGAAAATATGCTAACTTTTGAAATATAAATCACTGTTATGTTGTTATTTTCAAATATGTAACGTTAACTTTTCTAACTAATAAATATATCAACGCCAAGGCTTGGTATATGAACACAACAGATCTAACTTTAATTGCTTCTAAACATAGGTGAATATATATGTATATATAATATAAGTCCTTTGTCTAATGATGTCTACTTAAACAAATGTCACTACAAGTTTACAACTAACTCTTAGAATCTTAGAACTATCTATACTACTCTAACATATGACTGTCAGCACCTTACTAACTCAGAGCATCTTACTAACTCAACTACTACTATTCATGTCTTTTATAAGGTTGGGGCGAATACGTTGGTGCAATGTTTGGGGGGGGGGGGGGGGAACGACTATGTCTGTCACCGAAACGTTTGGAGGGGGGGAAGAACGTCAGTGAAATGATTGGGGGGACGTCGACGAAACGATTCAATATGGCGGCTGCAACCTTGACCCTGTGAACTGAGGTTGGTGGGGGAGAAGTGCAATTCTACACGTCACATACCTCCCTCCTTTCCAAGTTTTACGTAGTAAAACAAACAATCATTATTATAAAAAAGTCTAGTGGGGAACAGTATTACATCACATTGAAAATGGTATGGATGTCAAATCAAACATGTCTAGACTACTTGTCAAGCATCTATGCATAAGTCAATGTAATATAACGTAATACATTTTAATAAATTACAAAACTTAATAAAGCACGAAACAAAAAAAAACATAATGAATGCAATGTTCTATAATACAAACAAGTTCATTCTGTTACTGGCTTGTATTGCTCCTTGATGTCTTGGTTCAAATAGGTGATGGGGCATACAGGTCAGTTTTACACAACGTGTCGAATGGGAAAGACGAAAACGTTCCATTGTCTGTAATAGTCACTCGCTGGTGAACTTGAGGTCGAAGTGACATTAACAACACCTCTTGTAGTAAACGTGTCAATGTAGGAGGCGTGGTTTTAGTTTTGTCCGTTTCATTGATGTAAACTGTTGATGACGTTCTGCATATCGTTGGTAACAGGAAATTATTGAGTGCGTCTTTGACTGGGTTTACGCTTGAGTGAGGGGCTACACGTAGAACAAATATGATGAGGTGAAAACAGGTGAAATTAGATCGTTGGTAACAGATAAATGTTTAGGCCCTCACAAAGGTGGCGACTTGAACTTGTAAGACGATATGTAGGTATTGGTCTTTGTTAGTCAGCCTGTGAATAACTAGCTATAAAATTATAAGGGCACATTCTTTAGAGGGGGGATATTGAACATATTATCTCAGTATCTTAGTGCACGAGTCAAAGAAACAAGACATCTAAACTTACCGTGTAACTTCTGGACTTAGCTGATCATACTTAATTTAGTATATCTATCTAGTGTGACCTATATCACTTACCTTTGACTGCGCATTTTGCATATATTACTTATCCTTAGCAAACATCATATTCTTACTACTCTTATGGTAACAACATCAACTTATAACTTATGGTTTAATTGGCATTCTACTTAGTAATTAAAGCTATAAACTCATAGTCTGCTTAACTTGGGTTAATTTATATATTTCTGGCGGTAATTCCTATTATATTCAGCAATTGTAGAGCAGAACTGTTCTCTGTGACCCATTTTACAACACTGTCTACAAATAACTTCATCTACACGCTTTGGACAGGCCCTAGACTTGTGGTTGTGTGACCCACAACGAAAACAAATTATTGGTTTTACACTACGGGTATTACTGTGCTGTACGTCACTGAATCTAACTCTGGGCTTTTGTTTGTAATTTGTCCTAGTTTGCCTGCTATTTCTATCGTCCTTGATCTCCACAACACTATTACCTATAATAAGGTCTGTAATGAGACTGTCAACTACCTGTGCTTCCACTCTACCATTAAAATAGTTTGTCTGTATGTCTATTTCTGCTATTGGGTAAGTTGTAATTTGTCCGTCAAAGCCTCTACATTTACCAAATCTGCCAGTGTATTGGGAAGGTCGAACTAAATATTTCTTAACTAAAACTGTATTACACCCTGAATCTCTTAGCACGTCTACGCTATTATGTCCTACTCTACCTTTCGTTACTGTAAAGGGCTTGGATGGCTCTAATGTACACATGGCTTCATGAACCCTGTCTCTTGAACTACTTCTACCTCTTCCCTGATAATTGTCTCTACGGTTGTCCTCAGGTGACCTAGATTGTCTATTATTATGGTTCAAAGGACAGTCCCTAGCAAAATGTCCTTTTCTGTTGCAGCTTCTATATATTAATTCTGTCCTACCTACCGTTCTATTCTCATTTACTCTGTTCTGACTATGTCTGTGATGGGACCTGCTTGTGTCGCTACTAAAACATATAATGTCCTGTATATCATTTTCTACTGTAGTTGTGGGTCTATCAGGGTGAGCGGTTTTATATTTCCTTATTAGGTCTACGGCTGTCTCTACTGTCTTTGGTCCCCTTTCTAAAATGAATGACTTCCATTCAGTGTGGCAGGAATGAATGGCCTTGTCTAACAAGAAAAATGTCCTAAAGGCTTCGAATGTCCTTTCTACCTTAGCATATTGTAGCCATTTATCCAAGGCAGTACCTAATTTGTCAAAATATGTCTGGGGGTCATCGTCCTTTTGTAAAACTGTCTGATGAAACGCCTTCCTAAAACTTGCTTCTGTCTGTCCATATGTCCTTAGAAGCTGTTCTCTAGCTACCTGGTAACTGTCCTGGTTTAAACATATCTTAAGGGAAACGTCACTAGTAAAAGATTTACCTAACAAGTACGTCCATTTGGATTCGGGGAAGTCGAGTTCCTTCATGTCACGCTCGAATTTAGTAAGGAAATTGTCGATCGTTGTCTTCTGTTCGTCAAATAGATGGTATTTATAGTGAGCTATTCTATTTGCAAGACTATGATCTATGGTTGACATTGGGGTAGGTAGAGGGGTGGGATTATTAAGCTGGCTATCCCGTAACTCTTTCTCTAATTCTAACTGCTTGATTCTTAGCTGGCTTTGTGTTATGTCGAAAGAATGCCTAGCCTGTTCTCTCTCATGTTCCTAATCTAACCTAGCCTGTTCCTTTTCTAACCTATCCTGCGCCCATTTCTCTAATTTTTTTGGCTCAATCCCTAATGATTGTCCTAACGTAACGAAATGTTCGAATGATGACATTCTGAGTTATGAATAATGATTTACAAACAAATTGAGTTACCTTGACTTACCTTAATATTAACTTCAACTAAATAAGGATAATGAAATACTTATTATCTACAATCTAACACACAAACTAAGTAAATTTCTGCGGTACAAATACAATACGAAATAAACAAGACAAAAGGCAGAGAAAACTGATAGTAACAACAAATAAAACAATACTGTCACATATACACAAACTAGACAGTAACGATCTAACAAATAAATGTTATGTAATCTCTCCGAGCACCGCTTTTAAACACTCCGTTACAAAAGTAACAAAGATGTACTCAGTGAGAGACTACCAACAAAATATCTATAAGGATTCAAAATAAACGAGACATTTGATTGTGCACTAAGATAAAATTTAAAAAAAAACTTATCTGGTTTTAAGAATATATCAACACAGACTGACCGACTCCTCTCGTCGCCTTCTCTCTGCTCTCCTAGATTATGTATGAGTCAGTGTGACTCCTCTCTTGGCTGCTGTAGAGTCAGTGAGACTCCTCTCTGGCTGCTCTTGAGTCAGTGAGACTCCTCTGTTGGCTGCTCACGAGTCAGTGAGACTCCTCTATTGGCTGCTGTAGAGTCAGTGAGACTCCTCTGTTGGCTGCTCTCGAGTCAGTGAGACTCCTCTATTGGCTGCTGAGTCAGTGAGACTCCTCTGTTGGCTGCTCTCGAGTCAGTGAGACTCCTCTATTGGCTGCTCTCGAGTCAGTGAGACTCCTCTGTTGGCTGCTGAGTCAGTGAGACTCCTCTGTTGGCTGCTGAGTCAGTGAGACTCCTCTGTTGGCTGCTGAGTCAGTGAGACTCCTCTGTTGGCTGCTGAGTCAGTGAGACTCCTCTGTTGGCTGCTGAGTCAGTGAGGCTCCTCTATTGGCTGCTGAGTCAGTGTGATTTGAGTCAGTGAGACTCCTCTGTTGGCTGCTCTCGAGTCAGTGAGACTCCTCTGTTGGCTGCTCTCGAGTCAGTGAGACTCCTCTGTTGACTGCTCTCGAGTCAGTGAGACTCCTCTGTTGGCTGCTCTCGAGTCAGTGAGACTCCTCTGTTGGCTGCTCTCGAGTCAGTGAGACTCCTCTGCTGGCTGCTGAGTCAGTGAGACTCCTCTGTTGGCTGCTGAGTCAGTGAGACTCCTCTGTTGGCTGCTGAGTCAGTGAGACTCCTCTATTGGCTGCTGAGTCAGTGTGATTTGAGTCAGTGAGACTCCTCTATTGGCTGCTGTTGCTCACTTAGATGAAGATTCCAGAAATATCTTTGGGCAGGCTCGCCAAATGTTACGTTGTTATTTTCAAATATGTAATGTTAACTTTTCTAACTAATAAATATATCAACGCCAAGGCTTGGTATATGAACACAACAGATCTAACTTTAATTGCTTCTAAACATAGGTGAATATATATGTATATATAATATAAGTCCTTTGTCTAATGATGTCTACTTAAACAAATGTCACTACAAGTTTACAACTAACTCTTAGAATCTTAGAACTATCTATACTACTCTAACATATGACTGTCAGCACCTTACTAACTCAGAGCATCTTACTAACTCAACTACTACTATTCATGTCTTTTATAAGGTTGGGGCGAATACGTTGGTGCAACGTTTGGGGGGGGGGGAAATGACGATGTCTGTCACCGAAACGTTTGGAGGGGGGAAGAACGTCAGTGAAACGATTGGGGGGACGGCGACGTTGACGAAACGATTCAATATGGCGGCTGCAACCTTGACCCGGTGAACTGAGGTTGGTGGGGGAGAAGTGCAATTCTACACGTCACAATCACAAATCAACAATAATTGCACAATCATAAAAAAAGGAATATACTTATGACTAATCATTTTTAAAGAATCTTATTTGCATGTTGCTTACTAAAAAATGGAATCTTAGATATCAAATACAAGCATTATCAAATAATGTATGATGTTGAAAAATCTTAAGTCGATACTAGACAAGTTTACTTACTAGAAGAAATAAACTGGGACATGATCTCAACACTTTCAAATGGTGAAGCTCCTTTACCAGCCTCAGATATTTTGGTAATGTCTTCTGTGGCCACATTATTTTTCATCACTTCCTCTACCATTGAAGCAGTCATACTCTCTAACACAGATTTAACATCAATGCCATCATCTGTGGGTTTATTTTTAAAGAAAAGAAAAATAGATAAATAAAATAGCAGATATTATCTGAGTGCAAATTTAAACTAAAAAAAAACAGTCTTAATTATATAAATCCATCAGCTCAAACAGATAAAAAGATTTCTTTGTCAAAGTTCTTTTAACTTATAGAAAAAATATGTAATCAGCACTGTAACATTAGTTCTCCATTATTAAAAAAATAACAAACAATAATCATACATTTTCTGGAAGTAAATAACTTCAGATTCTAATGCTACACTGCATATAGCTAAAACTTCTTTTACATATCTATATTTAAATGTGTATGTATGTATTTCTGTTCACATACACCTTTGCTCATAACAGTATATTTAGCTTTCAAATAAGCTATATCAACTTTATTCCCATAAATCTACATATTTAATTGATTTTGGTTTAAAAGTAGTTTTAATATAATTAAACCTTTTTTCAATAATCCATGGGAAATATAAAACATTATTTTTTTTCTTGAATAAATCATTGGCAGATATTGATAATGAAAATAAAGAAACAGGAACATATATTTTGAAAGTTTTGAGACTAAAATAATTTTTCAACAGTGACAATTTAAATTTTGACAAAGCTATAAATCATATTCTTCGCACAATTTTTCAGTCAGTTACACTATATAAGTGAGCAATTCAACATTTGTCATCATAAAGTTCCACAAAATGAAGAAAAAACAAATATATAGGGATTTTAAAAGATTGTCAATATTTAAGTAACAGATCAATAACAATGAGATATTTCTGTACTGCTCTGCAATTAGGAGCAAAGAAGTGAACAAAGAAGCATTTATATGCTTTGATTTTTTACATTAAAAAAATAGTTACTGTTAATAATTTATCCAAGTTGTAAGCATTGACAGGGATAATTTACTATGTGAGGAGAAAATAAAATGTAAATATTTTTTACACACTAGGTGGCAGGGATTAGCAACAGTTTCTTTACATTAATAAGCCCATTCCTCTAAAGGTGTCGGGTATATTACAAAAGTTTAAAGTGGCACTCTATCTTAACATGCAACGCCAGGTATAAATGATAGTTAAAAATATTTAAAATAAGTTCTAAACACTATTCTTTACTTTGCCTGTGAAAAAGTAAATACAGTGGATTCCGCTTAATTGGGACACCGCTTAATTGGGACAGCTGCTTATTTGGGATAAATCTCAAAGAAACCAAACCAAGAAGCCAATAGTAAATTTGTATGTTCAATTGGGACAGCCGCTTAATCGGGACAAAAAGCCTTGGTTCCGATGTGTCCCAATTAAGCAGAATCGACTGTATAACATCTGAAGAAAGAGTAATAGATGTTGTTCAAGAGTGAAGGTTCAATGCAGTTAATTTATTGATTATTTTTCAGATTTTCTAAAGAAAAATGAAACGTATTTAATACCGAGCTATTTCATTGACATTATGACATACCATAGATACGTATAAGTCAAAAAATTTACGCTTTAAAATTCACTGAAAAAAAAAACAGGGTCGACTTATCCGCAGGCAACACAATATTCCATAGAATTTGGGTAATGATATTATACACTCAACACAGCAAGGCAATGGTGGAAACTGGAAACACAGACTCAACATACATTTGGTGCAGCGTTTTACATCTCATAATTAAATTTCCATTGAAATATTTCTGTAACCACAGCATATCTAATTTTCTAATAGCATCTAGACTTCTAATATAAATGAGGTGAAGTGGCTGGATAGTTCAGTTGGTTGAGTGCTTGCAATGCCATTGTGAGGGTTGGAATCCGGTCACCCTGTGCTTATCGCTTGGTGCCTAGTGCATGATGATAAAGCGCGCTAAAAAAAGCTAATTTAAATGAAATTACAGTAAAAGTCCAGTGGAATAATTATGAAATTTAAAGAATATGATAGTTGTCAAGTTTTACCCTCGACTTATGTGAGTGTCATAACAAATTTCGTAATTTTTGGCTTAAAAATACTCTCGACTTATCTGTGATACCAACTTATATGCAAGTATCTATGGTTCTTTTGATGCTCACCTATTTCTGTTTCTTTTGGTTTTAAAACTAGTTCCAGTCCTTCAACTTCAACAATAATAGATTCTGTTGAAATTTCAGACCATGGAATTTTCAAATGTAAGATTCCTATACAGCCTTTCAAAAGTGTAAATGGTATGTTGACTCCTTCAAGTCTTTCATTTATTGCCTGAAATTGTATTCATTTTTAAAATTGTAACAAAAATGAATTGTAGAAGACAGAATTGTGTTTTAAAATAAAAAATCAATATAAAATATATAAATGACAAATGTAAATCATATAACTAATGCTAATAATATTTAGAGCCTATTTTCAAAACGAAAGTAGCGAACTATTCATGTATGTATGTAAATGTTGCTTTGTCACGTAGTGACTACTCAACGATACTAGCGACCTGCATGTAGCAGGAATGTGTGTATAAGGAACATTGCACTGATATCTTCTGATATTGCTTCATATATACAATACTTCAATTCTTTTGTACAGTTCATGAACCCTTTTCTTACATTACTTTGTGTTTAATGGTAATTTTAGAACATTGTTAAATGAAATGTAACATAGGATTTTGTAGCACAAGCGCATAAAACCACATGTATATCCTTTTGTGAACTATTTATGCATTATTTCACGTTTTCTACTTTCTTTATGATTTTTATTTTAATGAAATTTTGAGTCGTTTAATATAATCATTATTGAACAATCCCTGGATCGGCAGACAACTCAAGGCACAAAGACTAGGATACAGTGGTCTATGACTCAATGCTTAGAAGAAAAAAGCTTGTGTCTATTAGCTCAGAAGCATCAGCATATGCAGCTAAAAAAAAAAAGCACAAGAAGCTGCCAAAACTGGGTTACATATAAATGCAGAGAAGACAGAAGTCATGGCCTTACTTAGTAAAAACCAATCGCCTATCACCCTTGGCGTTGAGCATCTGAGAAAAGTAAACCACTTTACCTATCTTGGTAGAATTGTTTCTGTCACAGTCGGATCAGACAAATATGTCAAAACCAGAATATGCAAGGCAAGACATGCCTTGGTCTCCCTGAAGCCTGTATGGAAAACCAAATATAAACTCTGGATTTTCAGTAGCAACGTCAAAACCGGCATGCTATATGGTGCAGAAACATGGAGTCACCAACTCATTAACCAATAGACTACCGATGTTCTTAAATGGCTACCTCAGGAATATCCTAAAGATAAGGTGACTGGATAAATTCTGGCCAATGGCAAACCAAGATCCCATGGATCTACAAGTGTGAGAAGACATTTTGAAAATGGTTCTGCAGTGAAACCCCAAGGCCAGAGAAAGGTTGGCCGACCAAAGACCACTTGAAGAAGGTCTTGCAAACAAGAGATGAAAAGTTGCAACCAAACATGGGGGGGGGGGGGGGGGGAATGAAAAAAGCCTCACAAAACAGAGAGTGCTGGAGAGTGATTTCAACTTTATTAATAGCATAAAATAGCACAAATATATTTGGCCATTAAAACTTTATGCTTTTGCGAACAATTTTGTATTATTTTTACTTTCTTTGTTTAATTTAATATATATGCATATTTTGCTCCCCTTTACTTTCATTGTTTCCTGTTTTTCTTAAGAAGTTAATGGGTTTTAAACTTGTACTTTCTCAGTTCTGAAACTGAAAAACCCATGGCACTCGTGTCATATTTAAATTAAAATGAGACCCCTACAATTCTAAAATATAAAAAAACAATGTGTCTGCAAAATAGTGTGCTTACGCTACTAGTTTTTCAAAGCTCTGAAAAATTAAAGATTGTTTTTGTTTACATCGAACAGCTGGTATTTTCTTACCTCACAGTTCAAAATGAGGCTGGCTAATGATCCTCCATCAAGTCCAATATCTACTTGATCTGTAGTTAATTTTTCAAGCAAAAACTCACCCAAATGTTTCTGAATATATACCCTGATCGATCGTTCAAAGAGACTGTTAAAAAAACCTTTCCCAATAGTTTTTAAATACTTTTTAATAGTATCCATCCTGCATTAATTTAAGTCATTTCTCGTAAACAAGACAACTAATCGTAATGTTTTGGATGACACAGTTTTGTTTCTTTTTCTTTATTCTAGCATAGGGGAGGTCACTAGAAATTACCACTTAGTTACTAATAATAACATCATAGATTTTATATCTATGAATTGAATAACATAAAAGTTTAAGATGAAGAAATGCTTCGTTTTTTTTTAAATCGTAATGTATGTTTTCCTTTTTTGAATATTTAAAATAGTCAACTTATTTTCTGAAATATTTGTTAATTTTTTAGAGATAAGCTAGAAAGGATTTCATTAAGACCTACAAGACCTCAAGGGGAGAACACCTTTGTTTTCTAACAAAAGTCAACTAGATTTGCCTTTAAAGTAATACGATGTGATGTAGTACTTAGGATATAAATACCAAATCCCACCATTTTTCTTAGCACAAAATATTCAACATAATAAAGTTCTGCATGTATCATTTTCTTGTGCTTTGGCATCTGACACTTGTTTGTTTTAAATTAATTAAATCCTCTTACGTTTTTACAGAATTTTTTTGTGAAGTGCCGAGACACACACGGGATTGCAAGTTAAAAAACGTATACGAAAATCCAATCCAGTGCTGCATGTAGCATGTATTATATATGCCACTATGGTGCAAACATCATTTTGCCACATATTACAGTCTGCTGCCTGTGTATTTTGCACCCATTTGAACCATACTTAATAGTATAGCGGTGCCCTTATGTAACTCAAGGATGTTTGTGATCTGGAGCATTGGTTACTCGATGAACCACTGTGATCTCTTTCTATTAGTTTCAATGTAAATGTCATAAAACCTGTGCTTAATTTTTATTGAACACTTGGGAAAATTATAGTTCACTAATATGTTGGCAGTTTCATATTTTTTTCTCTGGGGTTCAATAATTTTTTTATTCAGATTTCTAATAAGCCTATAGTCTCACAATAAAATAGTGTTTTGTGTCACTTTCATACACCTAGGTACCCATTATTAAGTTACCATTTTTTTTTTATGGAAATTCAAGTTGCCTACAAAATTGGCATTAGACATTGTTAGGTTTTTCTTTGATGTGAGAATTATGAGTGAATAAAAATAAAGCTTTGCAGATAAAAAATATGCCTTAAAACTGATTAAAATTTGCAAAACAGCCAAACACTGCCAACACTAAACTTGCATTTAAGAGACAAAAAATAATACTTATTAGCCCAAGTGGAGTTTTTTGATAACAGAATAAAAAAGATGAAGATTTTAGTAGCAGTAGTACAGATAACTGCTGAAAAACAATTGGTAGTTGATGTTGTTGATCATAAATGTCTATCAATGTCTCCATCTGGTGATGAAACAGATGTTGCTGTTCCCTCACTTTCTTTAACAGATATTCAGGGAAGCATACTTTTAAGTAAAAGAGCGTAAGGGAAAAAATTAGCTTGACAGGCTCATGTGTCAAGAGATTCATTTAATTGGAAAGATTTTGGCCTTCATCAATCAAAGATTCCATTTCTTGGTTGAGAAGGGAACTTTACAATTGTGTTAATAAACAAATTGTGAAATTGTGAAACATAACTTTGTTTATTCAAAACATATAAAGTCATATATTTTTGTTGCAAGGTGTTTAGTTATTAAACAATAAAGCAAGATCATTTGAATGGATCACAACATAGTCGACTCTCTCTGATAAATAGACATAATCAAAGACTTTGCAAATATGAAAGTATGTAAGGTGCATTTTAATTTAGTAGCGGAATCCAGGAAATCAGGAGATGGGGTTGGATAGGTCACACTTTACCCAAACCAGCAAACAGTGTCACCAGGCATTGAGGTGAAATCCCCCAAAGAAAAAGAAAGTAGGACTGAGTAGAAACACCTGAAGGCGCAACCTCGAAAAGATAAGAGTTCAGATGGAAAGGAAGGTCCAGGATAGAGATCTATGGAGAACTGTTGCTAGGGGCCCAAACTCCAATAAGGGTGACTGGCATAATACTGTAGGCTAATACTGTACATATATATCAGAGGGCGCCCACAGATATCTTGGGATTTCAGAAGTATTGTTACAGCGCATAAGTGTAAAAATTAGTGAAGCTTTTTTTAAATTCTTATATAGACTATAAGACTTAAATATGTAACAATAAAAAGTAAATTATTTTATAATTACAAAATAGAAAAAAAAAAGCTTTATCAAAATGCACTGAAAAGTGAATAATAATTCCCCAGATCATACGAATATTTATATAAATTATCATAACTTACATTAAAAATGTGAGTGAATACAATATACTGAATAAAATGTGTCATTACATCAGCTAATATATATAGCAATAAATAAATAACTAATCTATATATTAGATAATTTCTAAGGAAATTATTATTTATTTTTAAGTTCTTTTTAATAAAAGCTCTTTATTTTAAAAGGTTTTTTTTTTTAATTTAACATTGGGGATACCTTTTTTCCAAACAAATTCAAGGAAATAGATAATTTTTTAAAATAAAATCAATCTTAATGTTTATTTAAAAAAAAAGATATTAACAATTACATTTATATATACAGCAATTCTATGTTTGCTTAACATTATAAATTAATTAGGTCTTGAACATTATTCACTACACAATTAGAATCATTTTTATAAAGCATGAAGAAGCCTTGTACTTGAGCTGCAGACACTGGCTTTTCAAGTGACAAAACTTTCTGAGAGAATTCTTGAGCTTTTGCTTCTGGTTCATCTGGATAGAATCGCCGAAACATATGCTGAAGCTGGTATTCTGTAGCGTGCCCCACATATTCTTTTAAATCAACACGCCCTGGTCTTATCAAAGCTATATCTAATCTGGAACATCATAAATTCATACATATAAATTAATATTGTGATAATTTTGAAACATTTTTCTTTTAAGATGTAAATTTAATTTACATTAATGGTCAAAAATTGCAGATGTTATATACCAGAAGTGGCTATATGAGGTTGATGAGAGCCACATTGTTTTTTATATAGGATAAAAAATTCTCAAATAGTAGCACCATAGTTAATTTTATAAGATTTAGTGAAAAAAAATAGTTAAATAATAGACAAAAAAAAGACATTCAAATTATTGGGAGCAGCACAAATCTTGAGAGCCAAAAGTGGCTCTAGGAGCTGCATTTGGCCCCTAATTTTATTTACAGAATCAATCTTCATACCATACGGAAGTGACACTCTCTAAGTAATCAATTGAGGACAGAGAAATTATCAACAAACTTTGACAGAAAGTAGATTAATATTTTTTACTGTATAATTTGATCTACGTAATGAGCTTTTGCTTAAAAGTTCTGTACAGGTACCTTTCAATATAATTAGTTGTCATAAATAAAATCCTTGCTTCGGCAGAAGCCACACCATCCAGAGCATTCAAAAGTCCAGACAGAGTAAGCCTGCCCATTCCCTGATAAGCAACAGAAGCTGCAAATAAATTTAAGAAAGTAGTGACAATTAATTTATATTCTTTAATAATGTATTATCTATAGGGCTGTACCGAATGTAATTTTTTAATTCTGCAGGAACCGGAATCGGATCCGGATTTTACCAAATTAAATGCAAATTCTTCCTCAATCATACATTAATCAAATTTACTAGACTAAATACGATTCAAATCTTCCTTTTTAATGTATTTTTACTTACATATAAAACTAAAAGCGATCAACATTATTGTATTTTTAAAAAAAAGCAGGAAAGAAAGGAAGTTATTGTTTTAATTAAATTGTATCGCGCTAAATATTTAATAATGATGTTGCGTCAAAAAAATTTCTTACATCAAAATTTTAAACAACAAATAAATCCGGCTTAAATCCGACAAATTTTAATCGGAGCCGGATTTATTAAACCTGCAGGAATCGGGCTTAACAGGAATCGGAATCGGATTCCAGTACAGCCCTAATGATCTATATGCTAAAATTATGTTTATGCCCAACAAAATAGATCCACAAACAGAAATTAGAATAACCAAACCTTTTCTAGGATTCAATGTTTAGTTAGTCACAATTTTTTTCTTACAATTAAAATGTTAGATTTATTAAAAAATGTAAACAATTGTCAGGACAGTTCATACAAATGATGTTTGATATTGGAGCAAGAATGTTTGGTATTTATGGCAAAGGCTATGAGACAGTCAAAATACACAGAAGTTTATCATGAGTTGACAATTTGTTGTTAACCAAAATATTTTATGCACTTAGTGATTTATATTGAACATTTGAAGGATGTGAGATAAGTAATAAAATTGTTACACAAGTTTTATCTTCTAGCCCAGACATGTCAAGAGGGCAGCCCTTTGCATCCACATATGCTGCCAAAAAAAAGGATATAGTTATGTGCTGAAGAAAAAAAATTTTTCATGATAATTTTTGGCTCAGATTGTAACATACATTTGACTTTCTCACTTCTTAACACTTGTTTATTAGCTCATAGAGTGACGTTATGGAAGAGGTAAAGCGCATTTTTCAAACACCTAATTGCTAAGAAAGGGCTAAATCTTTTTCTATAAAAAATAATAACTTTTGTTGAATTGCAAAGTGTGTGTATATGTGTGAAGTTGGAAGGTGCTAAGATGAGACTATTATGAACTAATTACACAAAGAACAGTGAGACATTATGCCAAATGTATATTGTAATTAGTTTTGCCCTTTTAAATTATTTTTGTTAACTATTTTATTACTTGTAATTCAAGAAAATGGCTGACCACTAGATCAGCTGTTTGCTCTAAATAGTTAAAATCTTCTGAAACACTTTATTTTATTGTGTGTGGCCCTCATGACAACAAAATGTGACCCTAGCTGCCTGTTCCAGTGGATCTGTTTCTTTAACATTTCATTAAATCTTTGATATCATTTCAAAACTCTTAATTTGTTATTTTGCCTATTACTTAACATGTGAATGTTAACACTCCCTATACCCAGTCAACAGTCACACTCTGCTCAACATTTTATCTGTACACACTTCATTGTTTTCATAATTCTATGCTATTTTCATGTATACCAATTGTTTTAGTGTTAAGATAGCTATGTTTAGCTGCTTTGTTGTTTCTTGGAATATAATCCCCACTTCAAATGAATCTTGATATATACATGTATACTATCTTTTTTCAATTTAAAAAAGGAGGGATTTTTTTCATGTCTTTTGTATGCATATACATACAAAAAAATATGAATAATATATATTTTAAATATTTTATTTACAGTATTAACAAAATGCAAAATGTATAAATACTTTCTTTGGCAGCATCTCGACTAACAAACGCAGCATCAATATCTTCCAGCAGTATTATACTCTGTTCTGGAGCATTGGTCAGGAGATGTGTTAATCTGTCATCTGACATGCCTTTATCACTAAGATTCATCACACATATGCTATAATCTATGGCACCTTTTCCAGGTGAAAGAAAAAAAATCTGAAATGAGCATTCTTGACTTGACAGCTTAACATTATGATTGTAAATGCAAGAAAAATAAATAAGTTTAAACATGTGTTTATAACTAAAAAAGGCCTGTTTTTATGGTAATAAGGAATAATATAGAGATATTTTAATTTATAAATATTTTGTACATTTACCTGCCAAAGCCATTATGTAACTACTTTTACCACAACCAGGTGGGCCATACAAAAGATATCCTCTGCGATATGGAATACCTCTTTCAATATACCATTTTGAGTTACTTATAAAGCCTTTAATGTCGTCTAATATTCTCTCTGAAACTCCTTTGTCCAAAATTACTGAATTTAATGGCCGCTTTCTCCTGGGATATCCCAATGTCCTCCACTCAGGCCCAACAGCGCTGTACATTACGGTCTGGCCTTCATTAGAGAGCAGAGCTAAATTTCTGGCCTCACTTAAAATATTCATAAACATTTCTCTATTTCTACCAAATGCAGTTAAGGTAACAGTTTCAAAGACTTCCATCACTTTATTGTCCCTGTTTCTTTCAACAATAATCAAATTTTTATTATGCCAAAAATAATGACTGCCTGGACTAGGTACAAAGTGAAATCTTGTTTTTACCTGGCCAGCAGCAGATTCTTGAAACTCTGTTTCAACGCTCAGGTGCTGTGACTTGGTGCCATACTTTGTAATCCACTGAAGCAACCACTGATAACTTTTATCTCTACTTGTCACTTCCATGGTGATCATTAAATTACGACGAAATACAATGGCGGCTCCTTGAAGTCCTTTTCGGCCAGCTGCAGCTAGTATACCCATACCAAACAGGCCTGCACCAGCACCAAAATAAGGATTGTCTCCCAGTGCTGTTAGATAGTCTATGACAGTCATTTTAGAAATAGATGGTATCTCAAACTTCAGATGATATGGAGTGAAAAGACAACTGTAAGAATAAAGAAATTATTTTATGAGGTATATTTTCTGTCATAATGTATTTGAAATGCCTAAGCCATTATTACTATAGAATTATTACTAATGAAGTATCTATAACTATGAAGAGAATATTTTTACTGTCATTAAAGCATTAAAATAGAATAGATTGTATGCAATTTTATTTTATTAATAAATATCCTAATTGTGAATATGATTTAAATAAAATACAGTGGAACCTGATTTCACTTACACCTCAGACCATGAACTATCCAGATAATAGTAAGGATGGCTATGCTCAAAATTAATGAGAGCAGCATTCTGGCTTTTCATATAGTAAAATCAATGAACAGCAGCATTTTACCTTTATTGGTTTATAGGAAAAAAAATTTTCATCTGAATTCACAGAATATGTTTTAGATACAAACCAAAGTCACGCTGAGTAATGATATGACCATTATAATGCTCCTTTAGACAAAGTGACCATATATTTCTTGGGGTATTGTAAGACACAAGAGGGGGTTTGGGTGGGGCAACTGGTCGGGATTCCTCTCCCTTCCCCAGCCAAACAAAAGATAAACTTTTGTTATAAGATCAAATAACAAAGTCATTAGGGGTGTGCCAGATCCGTTTTTTCCAACCGGTACCGGATCATTATTCCGGATTTTGGTACTTTGCAGATACCGAAAAATCTGAGGGGTTGGATGCCTTCTAAACAGTTGGCCTAAAAGGCTAAATGACATTGGCTGATTGGAAGTTGGAAGTGAATAATTTTGAAATAAATTAAAAAAATAGAAAGTATTCAGAAATCACTGAAATCAGAATATAACGCAGATTGATAATAAGTTATTATCCATATGTAACTAAACTAGCTGTTAAGTTCTAACTCGCTGCAAGGTCAAAGGAAAACAACCTTACTATTAGTCTATTACTTTCATTAATTTGGCACTTGCACTTGGCAGTGTAATTTTTAACTATTGTAGTGCACTAATTGTTTTGAATCTGAGGAGAAAGGCAGACTCATTATCTGAGTTCATCTCGTCTTGTCATTGGCTCATTGGATGACGGATGCTTATTGTTCAAATGTTCATAGTTTATGATGTGTATTGAAATGGATAATTAATTGGAAAAAACAAATAACAAGATTGAATTGAATTGAGATTTGAGAACAATAATTCTTTATTTCTGTACTTTACAAGTTTGAAAATTGAAATACAAATTTTAATGAATTCCATTGGCATTTGACAAAATCATTATTCAAGCCTTAAGAAGTAAGAATAAGATGTTGATAACTAACTAATGACTATTAGTTTGTTAACAGTGTTAAGTTACTCCAAGTCCACAGCCAAATAATGTACACATTCCGAAGATGGCTTGGTGACATAGAGATCACCAAAGACCTTTAAATTTATATTATGGGATTGGGCCGATTGGCCACTATTAGCGGTGCTGACTCTAGCCTCTGGTATGTTCAAAACAATAAACAAGCTCAACGCTCGAAACAATCGATTAATGTATTGTGATTGTGTGGAATTCAGGAAAGAGAATTACTTTTATTTCAGATTATGATCCTGTGAGTCACAAAATCCAGCAAATTCCGAAATCCGGTATATTCCAGATTCCTGTTGTTCCAGATACATGTAAATCCGGCGGAACCGGCTTTCACCGGATAGTGCAAAATCCGGCGAAACCGGATTCCGGCACACCCCTAAAAGTCATTACTGTACATTATTTATACATTCAGTATTTTATTGACATCTCAAAGCCTTATCTTATTATATTTATATATTGTATTTTATGGAACTACCAAAGCTTACACTGCTATTGATCTACAATAACTGTCTTAGATTAAATGCTACAGAGAGGAATATTTCATAAACTTTAGAGATGCCTAGATGGATGATGTGAAATCTGAGACATTTTTTATAAAAAGTGGAACTTCTGGTCAACAAACTTAAGGAAACATTTAGTCCCAAGGTATTTCTAAAATTAGAACCAGTACTACAATTTTGAGCTGAGGTTTTTTCTCCCCCAAAATTACAAGATGATGGTAGCAAAATAAAATGGATTACAGTAAAAGGGAAAAAAGAATGAATCACTAATTATGAGAGATGTGTTTTTTCATATATGACATCACCAGAGTGTACAGTTTGGTGAAATCAATGTCTATCCCATCCTCAAGAAGAAAGTTATAGGTATTCAAGAAGAGAACCTGGCTAAAAGTATATCAAAGATAACATGGTATAATGTAGTGGAGGAAGTTGAAAAGTGTTTTTTTTTTTTTTTTTTGGAACAATAGAAAACTATTTACAATATTCAGAGAAATGTAGAGAAACTATATGCAAAAATACTGAATGAAAAACTTAGGGACTATACACAAATCATCAATATAATAAAGAAAAACTGGTTGAAAAATTAACCTTTCCCCTCCCCATTATGTTTACATGCATGGACACTGCGAGGGAAGGGGGGCAACCTACACATCTTGGGTCCGGAATCCTAGATGACCCCTTAGCGTTTAAATTTATTATTAATAATGTATTTATTGTTTGGAAGGAGTGTGGCTTCAGTTTTCAAAGTATGTCAGAGCTATCGGGGGGCCCAGATTTTCTGCCTGGCCGTGTCCCTGAGAGTTTCATCATGACTATGTAACTTTTTGACTTTGTAATGTTTTAGATATACTGTTGCTGTTTATTCATTTATTTTTTGTAAATAAATTAGTAGCATTACAATGATTTCTGTGATATCTTTAAGAAATGTCTTGATCCTTGGAATAAGATTTAAATTGATTAATACTAATGACAAAGATTGTGATACTTCTGTTGTAGGTTATCTACTTTTCTACCTGATCTACAAGTTACAAGTACCAGTCATCTAATGTAGGTATGAATTATATCACACTTACCGTAAAGTTTATAAACATACTTAGATCAGCAAAGAGACATAGACCCTGGCAGTGTTTGGGCGAACGTGAGACTATTTTTTTTATTTTGTAACGCTGCTGGTACTAACTTAAGTCTGAGCTGCTAACCTTAGGCTTAGTATGGCGTCCTATTGCGGCTTAGCCTAAGGTTTAAATAATTAAATGCATTTAACACTAATATGTTCGCCTATTTCTATATTTTTTATTCGACAAAACTGGCAGGACGATTGTCTTTATTTCGAATTAGGAACCTGAATAATCATACCAAAGATTATATCTGTAAACGAGTAGACGTAGACAGTAGTCAACTTTGTTTTTGTTTACATTTGAAAACCATGCGCATAGCGAAGGTCAAGTTTTCCGGAATTTCTGTGATGCATCTATTACTATTTAATAAGTAACGTATGAATAGTCCAAATGTTATTTGTACGCAAAATGATTAAAACAAATTGGAAATGTCTGCATACATTGCTTAAACACGAAAATTAAAATACAGGATAAAATTATAGACCTCCCGGCAAAAGTCATTCAAAACAACATCCCTCAAACTTTATCAGCCAATTGAGCCAATGTTTTGCAGCCCCTGATTGAGCTGTCGCCCAGGTTTTTGCACCATCGTGTGGCGCAGCCTGGACTTATGTATCAAATAACTAAATAACATCTTGATTAGAAAAATAATTAATGACAAACACATCTTATGAAGTACCGAAACTGTAACCATTATTGGCAGAGCTATTCTTATGGAAGGGCAAACTAGGCCAGCGCTCTAACACCTGGTGGACTTGTGAACCAAATTTTACCTGGAAAAAACTCCATGGCTTTCACCGAGGATCGAACCCAGAACTCTCAGGTCGACAGTCAAGTATCAGCACCCAGCCATCCGTCCCATATGTATTTTTATTGTCCCAGAAAATCTGGAAGTCTTTGCTCAAATTCAGTTGTAGTATTAGGGGCACCAGAACTAATATAGGCCTAGATTAGGATATTCATAAATGGCCACTAGCTTATTGGACCAAAAGCGAGTCAATCTCCCATTTGAGTCTTGAACAATTTAAAAAAAAATGACCTTGGCACAGACTGGCTGGAAGCGTAACAGCCACCAATAGGACCTCAAACATCACAGGTGTATCCAGACAAAAATAAACCCAGCGAACAACCCCCCCCCACACACACACACACTTTTAATAAATATGTAGGCTAATATTTAAATGAGATGTAAAAAATGCATTAAAGTTATTTACCCCCAACATCCCTAATCACTCCATCCCACAGATCTCCTCCTTCCCTTAGCTCTCACATCCCACCACCAATTGCTTTGTCCAACGTAGGCCTACTACCCACACACCCCCACCTCCTTCGCCCCCCCCCCAGTACCATATGTGAAAAGCATTTCACTCATAGTGTGATCCTATTTGGTATACTTATATAAGTGTTAGTTTTCTTCACAAATGATCATCTATTGTTATCAGTGCCGCGCTTTTTTTAAATTCCTGATGGGTCCCTTACAATCTCTGAAACGTTTTCATTCAATAAACATGTTTTATTCTTAAGACCTAAAGCTTAGACTTCATTCAGTGAACATTCCAGTTTTTGAATCTTGAAAGTTAATGTATAGAGATGACATAAGGAAATCTATAAATGATTACATAAATTTATTATTAATACGTTAAAAGTTTTTTTTTTTTTTTTTTTTTGCTTTACATTCTTTTTTTAGGCTCAGGTTGAGTCGCTCCCTCAGAGGCACACCCTTGAAACAATTAAGTAAGACGCGACCCTGATTGCATGTCTCTGGGCAAACATTAGAAAGCTATAGCAAAGAGTTTTATGAAAGATTGTCACACCATGATTCAAATATGTTTATTGTACTTTAAAATTATAGTTTTTACACACAAATCATAAAGTAATAAATAATGAAGTTTTGTCTTAAATAGTAACAACTGCAGCAGTAAAATTTATTTAATCGTAGTATACGGCATACACAGTACCAACAGCAAAATAATTCGGTCCTTCAAAGGATGCCGAAGCAAATGTATCAAGTTGTTGATTCCAGAGAGCACGACTTGCAATTTGTACCCCTTGTGATTTTCTCTCCAACAAATTCACCGTTGCCAAAATTTTATATCTGTGAAACAAAATTTTCAAATTTGTACTGATTTTATCACTGAAACGAGGATGTATTGTTCAATCAGTATATATAGTAAGAAGGCTACAAGTTTTCATAATACACTTTAATTTTTTTATCAGTATCTCAAAAGTATCTTTTTAAAACTTTTTAAAACTTTATATTCTAGTTACACAGCGTAAATGTAAATGGCCTAATTGGACTTAATATTTCGATATAGAAAAAAGCCATTGAAATATGTTTGTTTGAAACATATGGTAAATTAAAAATCAGTAAAACATTGATGTTATCATGCACTATAAGACACTATGTTCGACAGTATGTCGAAAATTAAATTTAATCTTAAAAATGTATAATGACTCGACGTATTTTTATTCTATCGTCATTAATTTTAGTTATGACAGAATCAAACATTAACTAAGTTTAGTAGGCCTAGATATATAAAAAGAAATGTTTGAATACGTGTAAAAAATCGAGAAAGCCTAAAACAAGAAGAGAGCTATGAGAAAAACTTTGCAGCAAATATGCACCCAATAATAAAAGCCGAATAATAGGCATTAAGAATAAACAAAATAAAAGGCAGATATTATGTTACATGAAAAAAAAATAACAGACTGTAGTAGTCATTGTGGACCAACCTGAAATTCGACAGTCAATAAAAGGGTTAAATTCTATATTAACTAACCTGTCTATACCCTGAGATTTAACTCGGTCTCGGATGACTTCTGCGAGGTTTTTACTCAAGAGTGGAAATATTTTAGGATCATATTTCATTCCCGACAAATACTGTTGAAACACTCCCAGAATTACCTAAAGAGAACAAACATATGTCATAGAAACCAAGCTATTGTATTTTTATTTAAATTTATAGAATTAAATTACTTTACATGAACACTGTTAAATATTTAATTATTGTTTTACAGTTAACCAATCTATTAAAAAAAAATGTTACATGTGTTAATTTGTTCTTTTTTTTTCTTTTTTTTTATATATTGAAGTTTTTCATAATTAGTGATTTCATTTCACTATTTACGTTCTTCATAGCTTATTGTTCTATTTTTAGAGCATTTTCGAAAAAAAAATGCTCTATTGTCCTCGTTTTGTCTGTCTGTCTGTCTGTCATCACCCTAGATCTCAACAACCATAAGTCCTAGACCAATGATGTATATATCATTTTGTAGGTCTTGGCCTGCCATGTGTGCAGCAAAAGTTCATTTCGCGATCTGACCTCTGAGGGCCGTAAAAGGGGGCTTAGAAAGTACCGTTTTTTACTATATAAGCTATATTAACAAAGGGGCGCCAAATATCTCAGCAACCATAAGTCCTAGACCCATGATGTATATATCATTTTGTAGGTCTTGGCCTGCCAAGTGTACATCATTTCGCGATAGGACCTCTGAGGGCCGGGCTTCAGGGCTCCTAAGGGGCTTATATATTATATATATATAGCCCCATTCTACACCTTGTACGTTCAATAATCCATTCATTTGGTGCGAAATACTGCAGCACGTAGTTTCACCAAGATTTATTAAGAAACTCATCAAATGAAATAGTAAGCTTGTGTTCTGAGTTTAATCGAAAGTATCAGAGCTATGCAACAATTGACGGAGTTTTCGGACGATTAAATGACTACAATTTCGAATGTTTTCAATTATGAGTCCTATTTCAGTAACCACAAACCACTTGTAGTTAGATTTAAGAGAAAATAATTTTTTTTCAAATATAAAGAAACGTCTTTATAATATTTTTTTTTTACAGATATATGCATTACACAATCGAATTTATAAACATTTCCAAAATTTACAAATATTTACTGAAAGCTAACAAACGTACTGATACATAACATGAAAATGCGCTAACACGTCCTGTGTCCAGAATGGAACAGGCTTAATTGCTTGTTTTTTCCTGTTATGCAGGCTGTTCGACTCGTGCAGGGGTCACCAAACACTTTACACCGAAGGCCGGATAACTGAAAGAATGAAGAGCGCGGGCCAGTTAGGAAAAAAATATTACTAACTTATTTACTAAAAATATCAAAGAAGGCCACATTATAGCTTACATCTGAATTTTTGTCAGGGCCGGGTTTATACCTGATAAAGCCCTAAGCTATTTGAGATACGGGGTTCTTTTTAAGTCCAGATATTATATGGCAGTGCCTATTACTTATATATTTGACTATTGCTCACTCGGACAATTTTTGGGGGCCCCAAACAGTGGCGCAACCAGCAAAAAATGCTGGGGGGCTCACATATAGAAAAAATGCTGGGGGCTCACATATAGAAAATAGACAGTTTGACAGTCTTTTTAGTAACTTTATATAGTAAAATATGTATTGATGATTTGGTCTGGGGAGGGGGGTCTCAAGCCCCCTGCACCCATCCCTGGTTGCGCCACTGGCCCCAAAGAAAGTGGCGGCACTAAGCTATTGCGTGTGTAGCATACGTAAATCATGCTTATTGTGCACACATCCGAATATCAAAAATAAAGCAGAAAAAATGTTAATGAAATTTTTTTATCTATTTGGTTTTGTAAGACTTCCTCAATGTTTGGTTTGGCATTGCTACATCAAGACTATTGCTTTCAAATATATATATATATATATATGTGTGTGTGTGTGTGCGTGCGTGCGTGCGTGTGTGTGTGTGAGTGTGTCTCGTTCGATGTTTTGACTTCACGTACTTCGTTTTGAAAATGTTTATTCACAGACATAAGTTATACCAAACGCATGCCTTACAAGCGGCAATTTTCATTCAGTTTCTAAAACTCAGCATGAGATAAAATTCACCTAGTTTTCCTTCTCTGTGTTTCTCTTTCAACAAGTCGCTGGGTTGCAAACATGAGCTCTTACTGTAGCTCAACTGGCATATCATCAATGTTACAATCAAATGAATTACGGGAACCGAGGGATTTCACTCTCATTTCTATAGAGGTCTGAAAATCTCTCTTAAATATTCTTCTTCAAGTCACAAAAATCGAGGTTGGCATGTTTAGCATGTTGTTTTTTTAAACAATGATAATCGAGTCGTGGAGAAGAGACTGCTGTCTTAGCTAGAGAAATCTAATACTAACTTAATATCATCTCTTGCCATCTAAACTAGAGACATCTAATACTAATAGCCTCTCACATATTAGGTCCGACTCCTTATACAATCCAAAATGTAGTTTCTTCCCCATTCTTTACATTCTAACAGTTTTAGCCCTAATCCTGTTTCTTGGCAGTATAATTTTCCATGTCTCACACACCCTACTATCTTTATTTATCATACCCTATCCAGGTGAGAAAATCTCTTTCTTTACCAAGTTGGCCGTGAAACAATTAATTCATTTTCCTCCCCACATTCAACCGAATCTCAGACTTTTAATTTATGTCCACCATCCACCCAGGTACTTCTGCCATTCACATATATCTATTTATATCGATTTACACTGAATGTCCCCCACCCACCCGTTACATATCCCTTTTTTCACCATAAATCACATGTCCAAGTGCAGTCACAACAGTTTGACGATCGTAAAATTAAAACCAAACTATTTTCCTAATCCCCACAAAAAGCAGCGCCATGATACTATGATACATTTGTAGCACATTAAATAAATACATTATAAAATATTTTTAATGATGACCCTCAAGCACTACAAACATGATATTTAGTGATCATCCCCAAGCATTGCAAACATGATATTTAGTGATGATCCCCAAGCATTGCAAACATGATATTTAGTGATCATCCCCAAGCATTGCAAGCATAATATTTAGTGATGATCCCCAAGCATTGCAACCATAATATTTAGTGATGATCCCCAAGCATTGCAAGCATGATATTTAGTGATGATCCCAGAGCATTGCAAACATAATATTTAGTGATCATCCCCAAGCATTGCAAACATGATATTTAGTGATGATCCCCAAGCATTGCAAGCATAATATTTAGTGATGATCCCCAAGCATTGCAAGCATAATATTTAGTGATGATCCCCAAGCATTGCAAGCATAATATTTAGTGATGATCCCCAAGCATTGCAAGCATGATATTTAGTGATGATCCCAGAGCATTGCAAACATGATATTAAAATTCTTAATGTTTCACGAACTCATTTTTTTCATACGTTTTTATCAAGCAGATTCAATAACTGTTGGCAGGCAGTAGTTTGGTGACCCCTGGATTCTCCCCCCCCCCTTTTCCCAGTGTCACCATAGCTAGGAATCTGCTTATAGAAGATATGTTAAAATTATAATTGAAGGTTCTGCCTACCTCTTCAACTCTTCTAACAGAAATTTTTTTCCCTTCATCGGGTTCCATTTTGTATGTATTTTCATAAGCGATAAAAGAAGGCTGAGTGGTTATTGTAGATGTGGCCAGATGTGAGAGCATGCGCATCTTAAGGCGAAATCGGCCGAGTCTATTTTTGGACGAAGCACCGGTGACTGAGTAGTCCAAACTGGATTCCAGTTTTCTATCTGCAATAGATCCTGCTTTGGACATTTTCCTTTAGTAATGTCTAAATATGTGAGATACTGTAAGAAAATATTGGCTATACGTTAAAAAAAGTTTTTTTTTTTAATGAGATGACAGCTTGGTGTGATTTGTAGACCTTGTTTACTTATTGGATATAAAAATATAATATAAAAATATATATAACAAAAAAGTATCAATGAAAGTTGACTATTTTAGGCCAGTGTTGAGGGCAGTGCCGAACCAAGGGATTTGGGGGCCCGTGGGGCTTGACCTCTTTAGGGGGGCTGCATTTTGACATTCAACACCATGACATGAGATAACGTACTTAATATTTAATGTAAAAAATAATTTTGGGGCCCCCTCAAGTTGGGGCCGGGGGGACTATCGAATGTGGACCCCTCTCCCACCACCCTAGGTTCTCCTCTGGTCGAGGGTGTGTGCTTGTGGGGGGTAGGCGTATCACATTTCCTTGGGCTCAGCCTCTGAGATTTATGCTATTTATTGTGATACCGACTTTGTCAGATGGAGGGTGGGGCGCTAAAACATGCTTTGTCAACGTGAGCTTCAAACTTTAGCAACGCCCTTGTTTCAGGGGAGTTACTATTTTGCTAGGAGCTGAAGCAAATGTCTACTGTTTCAGCCATGTTAAGAGCGGAAGAAACTAACATTTATGGCATTGGATTCAGCCTAGACTAGAAGTTAATCTGTAACTTTTTTTTTTCCGCGGACAAACTCGGGGGAAAGGGAGGAGAGGACTTACACGATAAATTAAAGCTAAATTATTAAAGGGCTATTACTCGCAAAAACAATTCCATTATTGACTAAAACACCCTAATGCGCGCGGATGTCAACCATTATGGTTTTGCAGCAGTTATACATTGTATCATTATCTTATAGTTGCATCACAAAGCGTCAGTGTTCTAGTGATGTTTTAGTCCCAGGTCCTTTTTTAGTTTCAGTTTTTATTTCGTTTTTTCTGTAATAATTTTAGTTTTAGTCTAGTTTTAGTTTTAGGCCCGATTTTAGTTTTCGTTTTCGTCGACTAAAACTAAAACACCAGAGTTTTAGTTTTCGTCTTATTCATTTTAGTTTCAATTTTAATTTTAGTCTTGTAAACACCAGTAACAAATTGTTCATTGTTCATCACCAATTGTTGAAACAGATTAGATATGTCCTAGGTCAGTGGTCGGCAAAGTGCGGCTCCGGAACCGCATGTGGCTCTTTGGCTAATTAAGTGCGGCTCTGGCATTTAGTTTTATTTAGTGTACTACTTATTTAGTGTAATAAAATTTAGTGTAATAAAAGTTTACTAAACAAGCAGATTTGGCTCCCAAATTTTTTTTAGTTGTTGCAATGTTCATATTTGGCTCTTTGGCTGATAAGTTTGCCAACCACTGTCCTAGGTCATATTTATTTCGTAGAATAGATGGTTCGCCCGCAGACCGCAGTACCGGAAAAGAACGATAAATGGGGATTTTAGTTTTTATTTCGTTGGGGAGTTTTAGATTCAGTTTTTATTCAGTCTTTTGTCTACCAGATTTAGTTTTCGTCTAGTTTTAGTCTTGCTGCTCATTTTAGTTTTAGTTCTCGTTGACGAAAAGTCAACATTTTCGTTAACGAAGGTTTTAGTTTTAGTTTTCGTCGACGAAAACAACACTACAGTATTCTTATGACTACGGATTGAGAACTACCAGAATATGGTATGACAGGGATAAAGATCGGTGTGGGGGAGGGGTATCTTTTTGTATTTGAACAAATTTGTGCAAGTCATATTAATTAGTAAATATCAAATAGGGTGAAAAAAGGGGAGGGGGGAGCCATGAATTTCCTAATAGAAGTATTTCCCTCATAAATATTTTGTTGTTGTGCGCAGCATGCACATCTTTGAAAGCTAAAACTAATTCTGGTAGTCTATAGTTTCTGGTGTCTATAAACAAAATATGATACTTCTTTTGACGTTAATTAAACTGGTAAGCTACCTGCCATGGGCAGAGTCAGCCTGGGCGCAAGCGTGGTTTTCTAACTTTCCCTCACCCATCGGTCCCATTCATTGATGAAGTACCAAAAAGTTACTTTCACATATAGGTGTAGGCCTACAAGAATAGCTCATTTTCTAGGGCAGGGGTTTTCAACCTTTTTAGAGCATTTTCGAAAAAAAATGCTCTATTGTCCCCGTTTTGTCTGTCTGTCTGTCTGTCATCACCCTAGATCTCAACAACCATAAGTCCTAGACCAATGATGTATATATCATTTTGTAGGTCTTGGCCTGCCATGTGTGCAGCAAAAGTTCATTTCGCGATCTGACCTCTGAGGGCCGTAAAAGGGGGCTTAGAAAGTACCGTTTTTTACTATATAAGCTATATTAACAAAGGGGCGCCAAATATCTCAGCAACCATAAGTCCTAGACCCATGATGTATATATCATTCTGTAGGTCTTGGCCTGCCAAGTGTACATCAAAAGTTCATTTCGCGATAGGACCTCTGAGGGCCGGGCTTCATGGCTCCTAAGGGGCTTATATATTATATATATAGCCCCATTCTACACCTTGTACGTTCAATAACCCATTCATTTGGTGCGAAATACTGCAGCACGTAGTTTCACCAAGATTTATTAAGAAACTCATCAAATGAAATAGTAAGCTTGTGTTCTGAGTTTAATCGAAAGTATCAGAGCTATGCAACAATTGACGGAGTTTTCGGACGATTAAATGACTACAATTTCGAATGTTTTCAATTATGAGTCCTATTTCAGTAACCACAAACCACTTGTAGTTAGATTTAAGAGAAAATAATTTTTTTTCAAATATAAAGAAACGTCTTTATAATATTTTTTTTTTACAGATATATGCATTACACAATTGAATTTATAAACATTTCCAAAATTTACAAATATTTACTGAAAGCTAACAAACGTACTGATACATAACATGAAAATGCGCTAACACGTCCTGTGTCCAGAATGGAACAGGCTTAATTGCTTGTTTACCCTGCGGACCCCACAGACATACCAAGCTCGGGTGGCGGACCCCCAGAGCCCAAGGCGCCCTGGCCTTAATTCTTCATACCTAAGGTTGGACCCTAATATGTCTTATTAAGTTTACGGACGCAATCTACTTACATTCTGATAAACGATAGACCTAGCCTGAGTTACGCGCACATCATGTAAAAGTCATTTTACATACGGGAATAGCTATCTATCCAAATAATGAAACACTCACCGAGTATTCCACTGGTATGTCCATTACGCAGTCTTCTGTTCAGTGGGAAGGCTGTGCCTGTTTTGCACAACAGAGTTTGTTCAAACATGGTGGTATGCTTGATAAACATATGCGTATTTCATGTTCAATGTCCAATCTGGACCTGTACTTGGTCTTCATTGCAGTACAGCAGGAATGCAGTTTCACACAAGTACGTCGTAGAAAATGGTAGCAGGACATTGATAGCTTTGTCTGACAGCAGTGAGTACTCCTATCATAGCATTCCTTTGGTTTACTGGCAAGTTCCGGATGCATTGTGGTCAAATGGTGCCTCAATTTGGCTGGCTTCATTGCATCGTTCGATAATGTTTGCAAGCACTCGACACAAAGAGGTTGGTCAGCATCGGTCCCCCACTGCGGTGAAGCCGAATGATATACATTATGGATTATACTTGCGCTGTTATCGTTTTCGTTCATCTTTGGCTGCTTGATCATCAGAATCTTCCAGGTTCTGGTCAGTTTTCCTCTTCAGAAATTTATCCATGCTACTAGGTGTCATAACTATTCGTATTATTAGTTATACATTATGCGTTATTGTGATGATAAGTGTATGTCTTCACTTCTCTGGTAGAGACCGACACTTTATCTAAGCGTGTACTTATTCACAGACATCACAAATAAATGATTTAAACTGACAAGTCCAATTCATGTACTTTATGTCACGATTACACAAAATATAATTTCAAAATATAAGTAGCATGAAACTAAACATTCCAAGATACATATTCACTGAAACATCACTACTCTATCCCGTGGTCTGCCTATTTTTGTCGAACTGTATGTCTGTAACACTCTGTTCTCCTCCTCCCCTCTCTTTCTCTCTTCCAATCTCTATACCTATCAAAACATCTGCTAACTTATTTTATAAGATCCTAATCAAGCTTCTGTGGATGTTCGGCGCCACACATACGATACCTGACAGTTGATAATTAACTTATCACAACATTTATCTCTTGAAAACACAAGGGCGCTAAGCTTTGCTATTAATTCCAGCCTAACCAGGTCATCTTTTTCCCAGGTATGTGTCACCTTAAAATACAAACTCTCTCTAAACATAACTGACATTGTAATCTCATAGTATCTATGGCGAATTTCCGCCCTTCCAAAGTATGTTATAAAAACATTACAGCATGATCAACCAGACTATTTATCAACAATACACACGCTGTCGCACTTTGCGGATGTTTTAACAGTGTCGCCCAGGGGTTTTTTTGCCATGTAGCGCGCCGGATCTGCGATCCGGCACCTCTGAAATGCAACCCGGCACCTCTTATAGTTTTCTTCATTTGGTAAAATGTTAAAAACTTCAGAGACCCACCACCTCTTATTGAAGAGACCCACCACCTCTTATTGAGCAAAAAAAACCCCTGGTGTCGCCATAGCTCAGCAAGTAAGAAAAATTGCGAAGAAGACATAACTCAAAAAAACTCACTACACAAGTACATGTAGTATGCACTCTAGTTCATATTTCAGACGTAGCATAAGCAAATACTAGCGGAGTTATAAATTCTGCACATTGTTGTCTGAAACATTGGCATAGCTGGTATTTTTTTTTTAGCTAAAAGCTAATCAATCAACCAAATCAAGCAATACTTTATACAAGAAAATCGCTAATTTCATTGACTTGCCCACGGACCCCTTAGAAGCTCCCCACGGACCCCTGGGGGTCCGCGGACCACAGGTTGAAAACCTCTGTTCTAGGGTATAAAAAAAACATTGACTTTTTAACAACTAATCTGATTTAATGATTTCTTCTTTTGTAATTTTTTTTTTGGTCTGAGAATGGCGTAAATCTATGCATCATCTTAAAAGAAAAATATACCCGTCTGCTTCAGTTATATCGTATATTCTTAGGCTACGTTCATAGGTGTTTGGGAATCTTGAGAGAAGGTCTTATGACAGAAGCATCAGACCTCTGTGTATTTGTATGAGTACAGGATAATCACTGTATTAATTTAAAATGTTTATTTCGTCGTTACAAATGTACTTTTTTGTGAAATCGCCTTTCATGATTTTTTTTATCTAAAATTTAATAAGAAAATTTTCTTAGCTTGTTTTCGTAGGTGTTTGCGTAGTTTGCAAATTCATAAGAATAGCTATGATTACGCAGCGCAGGAAGATTTGGCATACATAGCACAATACACGAAGATGTGTAATACATTACACAATACATGAAGATGTGTCATACATTGCAGAATACATGAAGATGTGTCAAACATTGCACAATAAATGAAGATGTGTCATACATTGCACAATACATGAAGATGTGTCATACATTGCACAGTATATGAAGATGTCATACAACACACAATAACGCCTTGTTACCTACTGTAACAGTTTTTATTGTAACAATCATATACAAATATATGAAGCTATGTGTTGCAACTAGAGATTTTTTTATAAACTGATTTATTGGGCGACCGCCTAACCCCCCCCCCCCCTTTCCCGAACAAATTCCTATTAAAAGTGTTGCTAAAGAAGGAGCCCCAAAAAGCAATTTTATCAAGTCCATGGCAGGCCCCGATATACCAATAAAAGTCTCTTCTGTCTAGCGCACACCCTCCCCTTTCAAGAATGGCTCTGATTACAATTATAGACTTAGATGTGTATCAGTTCTGCATTGCAGCATTGCACGCGTTATAATACAAAATTACATGTATTAAGATTTAAGATACAAGATTACATGTATTAAAATACAAGATTACATGTATTAAAATACAAGATTACATGTATTAAAATACAAGATTACATGTATTAAAATACAAGATTACATGTATTGAAATATTGTATTAAAAAAAAAACACCAACTGTCTGGGGGCAACATCTTGTCGCAATTAAAGGCTGCCACCCAATGTTCCCTCTAAGCTGAGCGCGTGAGCGATCGCTCACACGAATTCAGAACGTCGCTCATACTACACTACGATCGCTCACTCCGACGGACGACATCGCTTAAATCGCTCACAAATTTTGGCCTCAAACAAAATGTCGCTCAGAGACAAAATTTTTTGCTCACTTCTTACCGCACCTTACAGGGAACATTGCTGCCACCCATGGTGTTTTACAGCCCCAAGCTCCATAGTTCGGCTCAGCCCTGGACATTGATCATGATAAGTCGGTTTAAAGTAATGTTAGTGGGATAGCCAATTATACAAAACATTTGTTAGAAACTTGAAATACACACACATACACGTATACACACACACACTATAACCTAAAGTTATGCAATTGTTGATAATCATAAACAATATTGACTTGAAATCAGCTATTTCAGAGGTGGCCAAAGACCTTACGATTGAATGTGTGGGGTGTAAGGCGAATGAGGGGCGTAGAATTTTAAACTGTTGGCTAGGCCTTTATAGCTTAGTGCAGTGGTCCTCAACCTTTTTCTCGCCGCGGATAGGTAAACGTTTGCTAATTTCACTGCGGGCCGCTGGGAGAGGGTGGGTGTTGACAGTAGCATCACTATGGTTGGTGTCACTCGCTGCGGCCCGCACCCCCCCCCCTCCCCAGTGACGCCACTGGGCGTTGATTATTTATATTTCAGATTGTTTTAATTTACAATGCCACGAAGGAAATAAACAAAAAGGAAATAATTGAATGCTTCTTTGGTGGCGCAGTACCGTTTGGCCCACGGACCGGTACAGGTACGCGGACAGGGGACCACTGGCTTATGTGCCAAAATATTCATATCACGTGGCCCTGGGCACTAGTCGCCACCCCTAAAGGCCACTACAGCCTATTGCTAAATGAAAATTGACCAAATATTTCACGATACCGACTTTTTAAAACGCAGTGGCTACGGTTCGGTCCGACCGAACCCGTATCTTTTTTACTTCGAGTACCAGCCATAGATATTGCTCCACACCCTAACCCTATCCATAACCCTATCCCTAACCCTATCCCTAACCCTAATACTGAAAAAAAAAATTCTGAAAAAAAAAATTATATATGCTATGTTCCTTATACCCTAATATAATGGTTTTGGCTGGTGCCGGAGCCACTGCATTTTTAAAAATACTTCATAGTAATTTTATAATGGTAATCAATAAAAATTTATTTTCGAACAAAATATGCCTTGGAAACACTTAGAAAATAAACAATAACAGCAATCCTTACAACAAAGTATGTGTATTGCTAATGTCAAATACCTGTTCTTGTGTTAATCAAAGGCACAGCTTGACAGTATGTATGTTATACACTAGTTGAATCACAGAATGAGTGGAAGTCTGGTGATAAATAATTAATACATCTGCTGAAAAAAAAAATCACGCAGACATCGTGTGTTACTGAGCCTCCACGCGCTGATCTGACACTAGTGGGTCAACTGTTCCTATTGTCATTGCTGTCGTAAGATCGAAGTCAATCACTTTCTCTACCGCTGTGTTAAGTTAGTAGTGTAACCCATTGTTTCCTATTAGCACAGACCATTGTGGTATGGAATAATGTGAACATACTTAAGAAATGGGGTTGGCTGGAGGACAGGTAAACAGAAAAAGCGGCTGTATCTGTGTGTGTGTTTGTGTGTTTTGTTGTTGCTGTTGTTATTGTTTAGGGCTGGGCGGTTAAGGAGATAGGGGACATTTTGTTTTGTTGACATTGTTAATTGAATTTATTTAATCACACACACACATACACATGCATACACCACTGCATTGCGCACATAATTATTAAGCGTTTATCTGCTTTACCTAGCTGCTATTTTTTGAAAATTTCGGTCTATATTGAGGTTATTATTCTTTCAAACAACAAAATCTGCTCCCACGAAGTCATTAGGGTTTCTTTTCCCGGGATAGCTGATTAATGGAGTGTTTACAATACTTTATATGAACTAACGATAAATGTAAACTTTATCGATGTAAATGAAGATTCATCATGCAACTAAAAATCTTTATTATTATTATCATTAGTAAAAATATCTAATCGTGAGTTTCCATCTAGATATAAAAAATAATTTATCCCTTCATTGTTAGTAATGTTAAGACATATTTAGATCAGTATATTGTAATCCCCATCTCTTTTAATTCTAGTAATAATAATTTATATAAATATGTTATCACACAATGAGTTATTGTTTGACATTTTAGTTCATTTCTTTATAAAAAGCTTATTTTTTTGAAGTTTTATTTATTTCAATAATTTTTAGTTTTAAAAATAATTACCGTAAATTTGCTATTGGTGTACACCTCCCCTTATATTGTGTAGTCTATAAAAGACAAAAAAAAACCTATTTCCTTTTTATACACACTGGTCTTCTGTATATAATTTACATGATCATCTCAAAGCGATTTTTTTCTTTCTAATTATAAACTTCACTAAAAATTAACTAGCTTCGAAATTCTTCAAGAGTTTAATTCATATATTCGAAAATATTACAATCGCTTATTGTTTATTGCCTTCACACTCAATTTGAACAGGTCTAAATTTGAACAGGTCTAAATTTGAACAGGTCTAAATGTGAACAGGTTAAATTTGAACAGGTCTAAATCAGAGTTACAAAATGTGCCGCTAAACCCACACACAGAAAGTTAAACCAACTAAAAATTATATAAAAAAAAAATAAAACTTCAGTAAAGCCTCCCGGGTTTAGAAAGCCCCGGATAACGAACGATTCGGGCTACGAACAACAACTTTTGATTTTGTTTGTCATGGGTGACAACACTGCCTCGGGTTACGAACTAAGGCCTGAGAGAGAGAGGGGAGGGAGAGAGGGGGAGGAAGAGAGGGAGAAAGAGAGAGGGAGAGAGGGAGGGAGAGAGACAGAGAGAGGAGAAAGAGAGAGGGAGGGGGGAGAGGGGGAGAGATACAGAGAGAGAGGAGGAGAAAGAGAGAGGGAGAGAGAGAGGGAGGGAGAAGAGAGGGAGAAAGAGAGAGAGGAGAGGGAGGGAGAGAGAGACAGAGAGAGAGGGAGAGAGAGGAGAAAAAGAGAGAGGGATAGAGAGAGGGAGAGAGAGGGAGAGAGAGACAGAGAGAGAGGGGAGAGAGAGGGAGGGAGAGAGAGGGAGAGAGAGACAGAGAGAGAGGGAGAAAGAGGGAGAGAGAGGCATGGAGAGAGAGAGAGGGAGAGAGAGGGGAAGAGGGAGAGAGAGAGAGGAGAAAGAGAGGGAGAGATAGGGGAAGAGAGGAAGAGTGAGAGAGAGGGAGAAAGAGAGAGGGAGAAAGAGAGAGAGAAAGAGAGGGGAGAGAGAGATGGAGAGGGAGAGTGTGAGAGAGAGGGCAATGTTTCACGATCTCGTACACTACAAACGAAGGACAAGCAGTACAGCTAAAGACTGTTAAAAGTAGGACCAGTCGTCCAATGATGACCACAATGCCCGCTTCAACTGTCAAAATTATTTAACTGAATTCACTGATCGTGTTACGAGTGTCTCTAGTAACGAACCGCATTTAACGCCAAGCACCAGGGAAGGTGGGGCACAATTTTGTCGGCCCCCGAAAAACTAAGGTCTTTTCATATTTGCCATTTCTATGACATAATACCAATAGTAGAAACCTTTTTCATGTTCATTTATACTATGGGTCCGAATAGTCACTTCGAATTTATAAATAATAAATATAAATACTGAAGTCTTTAAAATATTTTAAATAATGTATCATTTTACTATTTGCTGATTTGTCATTGAAATAACTTTTTATTACTTATGAAAATGGCGTCTAGTGAAACCTCGATCGAAAATAATGATATGTTGCTGGATGCACTAAAATGGTTGTTTTTAGTAAAACCGACAATGCGTATATTTTTCAAGTTCCTGACTATGGGGTGAACGCGGCAAAATTTGCATAACTTTTTATCAGCGGGATGTTAGCGTGGAGCAATTACAAAAATGTGTGTCTTGTGTGATACTATCTTAATAGGGAGCCGGAGCCGAGCCGGAGCCGTCAAATTTGTGGGAGCCGGAAAAAATATGGCGGCTCCGCAAGCCTGAAAGAGCCAGTGATGTAAAAGATGACATCTTTGAGTGATGAAATTTTCAGATAAGGTTGAAACTAATGATATTGTGGGGGGGGGGAGGGAGAAACAGTCTCGGTAGACTTACTGAGTGCCGTCTGTGGGTGTGTCACATCGATTCAGACTTGACTTAACATTCACCATTTCTGACATCGATGAATGTTTGCTTAGTTCCAGAATTAGTTTATTTCATTCTTGCTGAAACTTTGAAAAAGTGTTCAGATTACTTATATAGATTTAGAGTTACTCAATTTACATATGACAGCTAGCGCGAAAAATCAAATAAAATGCAATTTAAAGTTTCAAACAATTAATTTTTTAGGGCCAGGATCGAATCAATAGTTTTAAGGTGTCTCTCGTTCTTTTTTAAACTAGTTTTTATTCCAATATTTTTAGTATTTTTAGTTTCCTAAATATTTTATAAAACTGACTAGTGTGAGGCTATTTGAGGTATGTTTTATTGTAGACTATATGTTAGCACATACAGGGTCGCTCATGGTATATTCGATGTGTTAGCACATACAGGGTTACTCAAGGTATATTCGATATGTTAGCACAGAGGGTACTCATGGTATATTCGATATGTTAGCACATACAAAGTCACTCATGGTATATTCGATATGTTAGCACATACAGGGTCACTCATGGTATATTCATATGTTAGAACATACAAGTCACTCATGGTATATTCGATATGTTAGCATACCCAAGTCACTCATGGTATATTCGATATGTTAGAACATACGGGGTCCTCCTGGTGTAAATCGATATGTTAGCAAATACATGGTCACTCCTGGTATATTCGATATGTTGCCACACATATGGTCACTCCTGAGTACAGTCTGGTACAGTCTACATGCTTCCACATACGTGGTCACTCCTTGGTATAGTTGATATGTCACAAGCTACTATTTCAAAAAAAATATTTAGTATATTAGCCTTGCTATTTTATTTTCAAAATGTTTAATTACATAAGATTATATTTCTAAGTTTGTTAATATACCGACAGATGATTGAAGGAAAAATTTGCTCTTGTACTTCTCTATTTGTTTTTAATTTGTCTTTTTAAAGTATGAATATATTTTGTGTTATCTGTCTGTTTTATAACAATAACTATTTATTTAGTGATTCGTTTTTTTTTTTCTTTCAAATGTTGTGGCTAACTACACACACACACACACACACACACACACACACACAAATTCACACACACATACACGCACACAAATACACACACACACGCAGAATAATCCGTCATCAACAAATTATGAATGAAATTAGAGGGGAAAAGGCCTTTGGAAATAAATTAAATTCAAAATTCAAGAATTTAGGATTAAATGAATAATTACATATAGGCATGCACACAATTGAACATGTTAGATGACATGATAAGACACACAATTGAACATGTTAGATGTATGATAAGACACACAATTGAACATGTTAGATGACATGATAAGACACACAATTGAACATGTTAGATGACATGATAAGACACACAATTGAACATGTTAGATGACACATGATAAGACACACAATTGAACATGTTAGATGACATGATAAGACAAAGATTTGAACATGTTAGATGACATATTCCATAGCCTGTCATCTTACTCAGCTGATATTTAAGAGAATAATAAAAAAAATAATATTGAACAGGACATGCAAGGGCAGATAACGGACAGGAGGCCGACAACTGTAAACAACAGTTATCTCTCACTGTATTAATATTCCCCACATTCAGAATCGATTAAGTGTTTGGTTTTGAGGCGAGTTTGTGTAATATTATGGGATGTCCAAATTGTGCCATCGAGGCTATTCGTTGACGCCCACGATGTGACGTCAGGGTAGAATGATTAATTCAACGAGTGGTTATTCGGGGAGGAAGGTGTACGTTTAGAATTATGTATCTATCTATTTATATTAGATGATATTTTATACTGCTTTACTGTGTGGCACTAATGCACACACACACACACAAAAGTGTGTGTATATATATATATTATATATATAAGTGTGTTTGTGAATTTGTATGAGTGCGTGCGTGTGTGTGCGCGAGTATGTGATAGAGAGCGCGTGTGTGTTGTATGTTGTGTGTAGTGTGAACACAGGAATAGTTCTAGTCGTCTTGCATTTATCAGTCACGTGATACATAAAAATATGCCAGATCTATAACCAGTCGCTGGTATTGTTAACATAACAGATGAGGACCAAGTTGATAACTTATCAGGTCTTTTTGGTTTTCAAAGTATTGTTTGATCTGACAATTCACTGTTTACATTTTACAATTTTACATGACAAATCATCTTTATCTCGCCTGATAACGATGGTTGAGGGATGCTAGCGTGCATTGGTCTTGAATTTTATATCGCACATATCTTGGCATGATAACAGTTGGCATATGCTCACATTTGTTCCCACATTTCTTTCTTTTATTCAGTTTTATATACTCATGAACCCCAAACCCTATTCAACATTTTGGTAGCTGCCTCACACAAACGTTGTCATATTGAATCTTCCGTAATTCCCTTACCCCCACCCCCATCTCCCCCACCCACACACACACACACTTACAATGGTGAGTACCAAACTATTGAATTCTCCTCAATAATCGGATTGTCCGCATCGTCTCTTCCCTTGTCCAGTGTTCCACTCAATCCTCACAGTAGAAAACCAGAAACTCTGAATTTCATCAGTCAATTTACTCTCTCTCTAGTCTGAGTTTTATTTATTTTTATAAATCTGTAGCAATGAATGAAATGTATTGCGATTCAAACAACACATAACACTGTATTATTACAATCAAACAACACATAATACCGTATTCATGCAATAAAACAACACGTAATACCGTATTAATACAATCAAACAACACATAATACCGTATTCATACAATCAAACAACACATAATACCGTATTAATACAATCAAACAACACATAATACCGTATTAATACAATCAAACAACACACAATACAGTGTTCACACTATCAACATGTGTTTTTTCAGTAAACCAACGTTAATTTAACACAGTGTTTCCAAAACTATTTACCTTCTTATACCCTTTAACTTATTTATAAATACCGTATTCATCTCTAAAATAACATGTAATACCTTAAATAACAATCAAATATTTTTTAATACCGTATTAATAAATAATAAACAAAACATAAAATGTATTTATAAAATCAAACAACACATGAAAAAGGTGAAATTTTTTGTGTTGAAACAACAGATCAATATAATTTTCCCTGGTATTAACAATTTGATATTCCAGTAAATCCTATCACCTGAATTTAGTGTTGTTTTCCCAAACTATTTACCTCTAAAACCTTGCTTATTTGTTTAAATATTAAGAGCTCTCGTGGAAAACAAAATGTAACAAAATTTAATAACAATTAAAACAATTTTTTTACATTTTTTTTATAAATAAAAACAAAATATAAAATGTATTTATAAAAAAAAATTCATTATAATCAAAACTAAAAAAGGTAAAATTAGCAGCAAGTTAAAACTAGACAAAAACTCATTATAATAAAATCCCTGAAATTAAAATGAAACTAAAATATGACCTGGGACTACAACCTAACACCCGATTCTTTTTTTTCTACAATTGTTACAAACGCAATCTCACGTTGATGTAAATTAAGAAAAGGCATGATTTATTTTAGGACTCTCTGTGTAAAACGTTCAGTTTTTAACAAGAATGATGTTCAAGTACATTACATGTACTTATATTTATTTTTCAACATTATGTCTGAAGCTTGTACCAATAATTATCAACTCTTCTGCTAGTGATAAACTTTCTGACATGTATGTTGTATGGTGTGTGTTGTATGTTGTGTATTCTATGCTGTGTGTTGTGTTTTGTATGTTTTATATATTTGGAACGAATATCTTTTTCACTTAATATTTTATAAAATCAGGAAAACATTCTTTCAGGCCTAATTTCGATTTCATTAAATGTTGTGTTAAACATTTCAGAGTATGAACAATAATTGTGTGTTAAACATTTCAGAGTATGAACAATAATTGTGTGTTAAACATTTCAATGAGCAGTGTGTTAAACATTTCAGATGAACAATAATTGTGTGTTAAACATTTTATGAACATGAAGCATTTATATGAACAGTATTGTGTGTTAAACATTTCAGAGTATGAACAATAATTGTGTGTTAAACATTTCAGAGTATGAACAATAATTGAATTGTATGAATATAATTGTGAAACATTTCAGAGTATGAACAATAATTGTTAAACATTTCCAGAGTATGAACAATAATTGTACCCGCCGAGGTTATTATAGTCTCATGAAATGAGCCCAATTCAATATTATCAAGTTTATTATTTAGCTATAGATTAAATTTTGCTATGGTAGCATCAATTTTATCTTGACAGTGAAACAATAACATTTCTTGTTCTTGAAAAAATAAGTTTGGAAAATTTGAAAATAATATATCTGTTAAGTATGTCACTTTACAGGGAATTTTCCAATCATTGTTTACACAGCTCGAATCTATCATTGAAAAAAAATTGAAGTTCACTTCGAAGTATAAACAATCGGTTCAGAATAGGGGTGAGATAGATGCGGAGTATGACCACTGCCCATCTCTTGACACAATTGTGACTAAAGTCCTGTAGCCAATGGACATCGGTCTTCAATGTCATTAAAGATTGTCACCTTTCATCCAGAACTTTCTGTAGATCACCGGCATCTTACCAAAGTATTTCTGTGCACGCAACAGTGTGTGGATAATGACTTTAGGGGAATCACTGAGTGGATATGACATTAGGGAAAACATTGTGTGAAATGACATTAGAGCAAACACTGTGTGGATATGACATTATGGGAATTATTGTGTGGATATGACATTGTAAACAATGTCTGGATATGACATTAGAGCAAACACTGTGTGGATATGACATTATGATAAACAGTCTGAGTTCTTGTAATGAGTCTTTTATTAATTGAGACAAAACTCCATCAGTGCTTATTGTAACACATCAATTTCAATCAATTTCTTTCTCTGGCATAATGTATTCATAATTTTGTTAAAACAGTTTCTCCTGTTGTTTGATCTGATCAAGGCTGGCAAAATAAAAAGTCGTCATGAATCTCGGTATCATGTACATCTCCCGACTCGGTTATGTTGTTGAACCGTAGCCAATGCTCGCATCAATAATGTATGCAAGTCATTTTTAGTTTCGTATTATTTCTTGTTGTTTTCATAACTTGGATTTCCCCTCAACTCGTTACCCCCACCTTGAGAAACACTGATTTAACTGACAAACATCAAAAAAAATATAGATTAGGACATTAAGTGTTTAGTGTTTACTGTAAAACTCAAACAGATCGCTATATAGTAAAACACGTTGATTCTGATTAGTGGCGTACACCGAGCTTAACTCGCGCCCGGAGCACAATACCTTTAAGCGCCCCACTCCCATTCGAAAACCATATAATAGTATATGTTTTGTGAACCATTTGGCGCCCCTTTGTGGTAGCGCCAGGGCATGATAGCCTTCTGTCGACATCATTTGCAGACACTGCAGGAAGGTGGAGGAAAACGTAGATCATTTGTTTCTCGAGTGCCCCGGACTGGCGGACCACAGGGTGGACCAGTCCGGAAGCTTGCTGGCCAAAGGGCTCTATGGCAGTCTCCAGATGTTGAGAGACACAGCAAGTCTGATCTCACAGGGCTCTAAGAGACTAAGTCTCAGCCGCAGTTTTCACTGAGAGAGTTCAGATAGAGAGGGGGGCATGATACTCCCTGGCTCCCACCTCCTCGCTACGCCACTGATTCTGATCAATGGGCACCAGCCTTGCTATTGCACATCCTACAAAAGATATTATCGAACATTTTATTTTTCAGAGACAGACACATTTTTAATCTTCTTAAGTTTTCTTTTTTTAATAAAGCCATTATGTTTACCGTAATTCTGCTAGCAATAGGTCAGTTTTAGTAAATGATTCATTGTGACCGAAGCAAGTCAAATTCTTTGCTATTTCTGAAAATTGATTGATCAATTAGCATGATGTGGGGACGGGTGGTCGTGGTAAAGTGCTGGAATGTCCACTTGAGGACAAATTTATTTTTCAGGTCATGGCTTAAGTCCCCGCCATATCTCCCGTAGTGCTTCCATGGTCATTGCACTATCGGCACGGTGGTTAATGGTCTCAAAGAGATATATTCTCATCCTTGTCGACTTCACATAGTAGAATGATGTATTCATGTAACATTTACTGAATGAACTTGTTTATAGCAGCATGATGTATTCCTGTAACATTTACAGCGTGAATCTAACGATACATAATTTATTTCAATTTTACAGAGGTGAGAATTCAACTAAAATATTTAGAAACTGCACATCCACATTTAGACAAAAAAGAGAAAGATTATTAAAATAAAATCCATCATAAAGAAAAATGTTTAAATTTATTTAATTGTATTAAGTTTGTGTCATTCACACATTACCAAATTGTGTCATTCACACATTACGGAATCTTGTCATTCAGACTTTACAAAATCGTGTCATTCACACATTGCAAATTGTGTCATTCACACATTACAAATTGTGTCATTGACACATTACCAAGTGTGTCATTCACACATTGCAAATTGTGACATTCACACATTACAAAGTTGTTATTCACACATTACCAAATTGTGACATTCACATTACAAAGTTGTTACATTCACACATTACCAAATCGTGTCATTCACACATTACAAAGTTGTTACATTCACACATTACCAAATTGTGACATTCACACATTACAAAGTTGTTACATTCACACATTACCAAATTGTGATATTCACACATTACGAATTGTTACATTCACACATTACCAAATCTTGTCATTCACACATTACAAAGTTGTTACATTCACACATTACCAAATCTTGTCATTCACACATTACAAAGTGTTACATTCACACATTACCAAATGGTGACATTCCACATTACAAAATCGTGTCATTCACACATTACCAAATTGTGACATTCACACATTACAAAATCGTGTCATTCACATTACCAAATTGTGACATTCACACATTACCAAATCGTGTCATTCACACATTGCAAATTTTGAGTTTCATAAATTGCAAATCGTGTCATTTACAAATTACCAAATCGTGTCATTCACACATTACCAAATTGTGACATTCACACATTACCAAATTGTGATATTCACACAAAGCAAAACAAGTTTATATAGGACACGTTATTTTTGTACAATTTAAACTTGTCAATAATTTTTTAAAAAAGCACAGATACCTAAATCCTACGGTTTTCTTTTTTAAATCTCAGAATTGTCCCTAGAAAGTGACAAATGACAAAAAGTTCTTTACCAGCGATTGAAAACCAAATCTCCGCCCATCGGCCGATGTTTACCGGGCTAAGGGAATGATGATAGCTGTTGGCAAGACAAGAGACAGGAATAGCTGATGGAAGCTTTCTAAATTTGATCAGGGGACTGAATCTCATTAGTGACTTAGTTCTAGGGATTTTTTTTTGCAACGTTTGACGTTTTGAATGAATTATTTTACTGGGGGGGGCGGGGGAATATTTTGTGGTTGCTTCAATTTTGGGGAAAATTGATTCTTTCTTTTTATACAAAAGATAAATATATATATTATACAGAGTGGTCCAAAAGTAGGTTTACAGTTATTAAACTACTTTTTATATGGCTGAATTACTTGCTGGAGAGATTTGAAAGAGAATGTTGCAATGTTGAAGCAGAGCGTTTTGAGCATCTGAAAGATTCAATTGTTTACGTTTATTTTAACAGGTGTATCGAATGTCCCGCTGTTCTAGTGTCGAATTTTCAAATAAATTGTCTACGTGATTACTGTAAACCTTATTCTGGGCCACCCTGTACTGGTTTAACCATTGTAGTTTATTGTAGTAGTTCTAAACACTATTTCGGTGTAATAGACTGATAGCATTACTAATATAGGAGTCATAATAAACAGGACATGCGATAGATCGTATTGGGCAGTTTTACTGTTGAGATGGGACAAATTTACATTTTGTTTTATATTTTTAGGGATCTTTTAGTTCTGGTAGTTTTTTTTATATGTAGTCAATACCTTTTATATTACTTTATAATATATTTAAGCTCAGAGTATTTTATTATATAATAATTTAACTCTCATAGTATATCAAATTTATGAAGTAATACATGATTTATATATCATTGCGTTTTCTAATATTTTAATGTGTAACATGTTACGGGTGTTTTGCGTTAAATCATACAGATGTGATAAATTTTCTAATGACAGACTCGGTGAAGAGTATAATTGCGTTAATTAATATAATACATTATTAAAAGTGTCAGCAGGATGTGCTATTAGGCCTACTATCACGGAGGTAGGCGCTAGCATTTTATTTGAACAATTTTAACTCTATTCAAAAACTGTACTTTGATTGTCCAAACCGGAGATCCGAAACATTTCATTGTGCCAATCTATAATGAAGCCTTGGAGGGGATGGGAATGGGTGTCCAGACAGGGGCAGAACTTACTTGTCTGCAATACTTTGGTACTTTATGGAGCCAAATGGGGCGGTGTATACGCCAAGTACCCTCGTTGTGCCACTAACGCTGACCAATTTTAAAATTTGAACATTTTCATTTTTAGAAAAAGTGAAAAAAATTATTGACTGAATGAATTATAAATGATAAGTTTTTAGAAATGAATACGTTCGCTCTTTATAATGGTAAGTCACTCTATAGGAGGGAGGGGGGTAAATTTATCCAAGATCAACACTGAGGTTGTGACGAAACTTAGAAAATCAAAGTGAAACTCATTTCTCGCTAAGAATACAACAAGAAACAAGATTTAATAACAAGCAAAGGCAACACAAATAAAATGATAACAATGGTATATATACATGTATTGTCAAAGTCAGCTTTTCTTCACTGTAGCGTCTGCAATTTAACAGGTAGCTTTCTTTTGTCTGGGCAGTTTTATGTCTGCTCACTTCTCTGTTGTCTGATCGCTAATCTATCTCTACATAGTTTTATAATTCTGCTCACTTCTCTGTTGTCTGATCGCTAATCTACCGCTACATAGTTTTATAATTCTGCTCACTTCTCTGTTGTCTGATCGCTAATCTATCGCTACATAGTTTTATAATTCTGCTCACTTCTCTGTTGTGTGAGCACTAATCTATGTCTACATAGTTTTATGTCTGCTCACTTCTCTGTTGTCTGATCGCTAATGTCTGCATAGTTTTTTTTTTGAAAAAGCTTTGAACTTGTAAACAAAATCAACAACAAAAATGATTTCGTTGTATAAATAAGTTTCTGTCCTCAGGACTGAACAGGCATTTCTATTTATTGACCAATCACTTCAGGACGGACAGACATTTCCATTAATTGACCAATCACATCTTTTCAGATAAAAAAATATGAAATAAAATTAAATCATTGTACATACCCATGTGGATTACTAATCTAATTAATAACAATAAACAAACAAACGGTTAAATAATTTTTTTGCGATTTTATTATGTTCAAACAATGCTGAAGACAGCATGTCATTAAAAAAACTATAAATAAAGGTTTATCTTAAGAAGATAATCTTAATTTGAACTTTTTCAAAGATGTTTTGACATTAGCCACGGTTAGACTTAAACTTTTGGTGAGAATTTTCTTATTAGCAGCCATTGACAATCACATGACTGTTATAAACGATTATTGTTCACCGGTGCTGATGTGTCTGCCACATAGTGGATCAAAGTCATCTGTCGCACAGTGGAACAAATAATGTCATCTGTTAGCACAGTGGATCTAACAAAGCCATATGTCACACAGTGGATCAAACAAAGTCATATGTCACACAGTGGAGATCAATGTCATCTGTCGCACAGTGGATCTAACAAAGTCATATGTCACACAGTGGATCTAACAAAGTCATCTGTCACACAGTGGATCAATGTCATCTGTCACACAGTGGATCAAACAAAGTCATATGTCACACAGTGGATCAATGTCATCTGTCGCACAGTGGATCTAACAAAGTCATATGTCACACAGTGGATCTAACAAAGTCATATGTCACACAGTGGATCAATGTCATCTGTCACACAGTGGATCAAACAAAGTCATTTGTCACACAGTGGATCAATGTCATCTGTCTCACAGTGGATCTTACAATGTCATCTGTCGCACAGTGGATCTAACAATGTCATCTGTCACTGTGAATCTAACAAAGTCATATGTCACACAGTGGATAAAACAAAGTCATATGTCACACAGTGGATCTAACAAAGTCATCAAATCACACAGTGGATCAAACAATGTCATACGTCACACAGTGGATCAATGTGATATGTCGCACAGTGGATCTAACAATGTCATATGTCACACAGTGGATCCTAACAATGTCATCTGTCGCACAGTGGTGGGTGCATTGTTGTCGTCTGCTATTGGAATATGTCAATACCGAGAACAGGTGAGCCAATGTAGTCCAGATTTTTTAAAAATGCACGCCCCCCGTCGCCCCGTCCTGTGTTGCTGACAGATCAATAGCTGCTGACCTTTGGTGACACAGCACGCCTGAGGGTGACTTGTGGGCGTGTGACCTACTTTTAAGATAAAAAAAAATTATACGGTCATGGAGTGGCGATGTAAACTGTGATTTGACTGGTCAATCTAAAGTAACTTTTTTGTTTCGTAATTCCCTTTGTCCTGTCATACTTTTAAGTTTTTTAAGTTGTTGGTTTTTCCAGATTAAAGTAAAATTTACTCATTTAAGGACGGCTAAGTGGTGTGAGCTCGACTGTCGACCTGGAAGCCCAAGGATTCGATCCTCGCTAAAAATAAAAAAAGGGGGGAGTTGTTCCAGTCCTGGTAAAGATTGGTTAAAAAGTCTCCAAGTCCACCAGCTTTAAATCAGTTTCTGACTTGGGTTAAGGAATTAAACGCGGATGGGCGTTGTAGTAACCACGCAATCCCTTTATATGATGTGGTTACAGAAATATATGGTGCACACTTCATCTGCCTCCATGGCCATTTTGGGGCTGAGGGAACTTTTTTTAAAAAATTTAGTAAAGTTAAATATTAATATATTAAAAGTATAACCAACAGCACCATTAGTGGATAGTAGACTACACTTTCTAAGTACTACATGTATAAAGCTATACATGTAAACAGTAAATAAACCGGAAAGATGACTCCACTTTTATATGGTACACTTTCAGGATCGCAATGTACAAATATTAATAAGTTGCATTCACTTTCACAAACCAGCAATGAGATCATCAATTTACACGTCAATCTGTAAATACAAAATTGAACACAACAGTATCTCAAGAAAGCAGCTATTGATGATGTCATTTCACCACAGAGAGAAGCTTGATTAGTGTAAACAAGTGTCAATTACATACTTCCCATTAACAAAGTAATAAACTCTGTAATTTGAATATATATTACACCCATTCGACTCTAAGAAAACTAGAACTATAATCATTCCTTGTATTACTTTGATGCAGAGGCGTACCTAGGTTAGGGGGAAGGGGGATACAAATTCGAAAGTCCCCCCGGGCCCCATATTAAGTACATTATCTCATTCATGGTGTCGAAAGTCAAAATGCAAAAGGCCAAGCCCCCCCGGACCCCAAAATCCCTAAGTTCGGCACTGCTTTGATGCTGCTATCCAATTTTTTTTTTTTTTTAATTTAGGAAACTGATATCGTTGTTGGTGATATGGTTTTGTTTTAGGGGGGTTAATAAAATGAGAATGGAATATACATTGGCCATTTTATTGTTCCTTCTAGTGTTTGGCAATGAGCAACAGTATTCATTTCTGATTGTCAGAATCTACGGTTGTATAGGGAGTGCTGGTTTAACATTTTTGAGTAACTTACTCTGTACGTGTAAACCACAGATTTAAATCCATGAATCTGAGGTTCAAGTATTGTCTGGGAAATCCAAACACACACATAATGAAACGTGAATTAAACAAATACACAATTGAACCGATCGGTGTTATTGTGTGTTTAATTTTCCACTTCCGGCTCACGTGACTGAACCTAACAATTAAAATAGGTTAAGGACAATTCATTTTTTTGTTCGGTTCATAGTTGACTATGTAAGGTGACGCGTGAAATTTTGACATCACAGATATAGTGTAACCCTCCACCCTACCCTCGGTGTAACCCTCCACCCTACCCTCCAGTGTAACCCTCAGTGTAACCCTCCACCCTACCCTCCAGTGTAACCCTCCAGTGTAACCCTCCACCCTACCCTCCAGTGTAACCCTCCACCCCTACCCTCCAGTGTAACCCTCCAGTGTAATCCTCCACCTACACTTCAGTGTAACCCTCCACCCTACCCTCCAGTGTAACCCTCCACCCTACCCTCCAGGGTGGGCACGTCTCCAATTATAGTTAAGGACGCTATAAAACATCGGTGATGAGTGGGTTGATACTTTACTTAACCGGACAGACGGAGGGGCAGTTGATAGACAGACAGACAGACAGATAGATAGATAGATAGATAGATTGATAGATATAGATAGATAGATAGATATATAGAGAGATATAGATAAATAGATAGATCACGTGATATTTGATTGGAGTTCTACGATGAGAGCCGTTTTTTTCAGGTCATGGTTCAAGTTTCATCTATGTCCCCGTGGTGCCTCCATTGTCATTGTACTATTGGCTTTAGTAGGGATGAAAGAAGGGCACTATAAAGAGAAGCTCTCCCATTAGTGGCTTATAGGATCTAAGAGATAAACATCTCAACGTTGCGTGGACTTCACAAATATATAGGTAGAGTTGTTTTCTTTTGTATTGTGATCAGTTGAAATCGGTATTTTTTCCCCCACATCCTATTCTTTCCCTGAATCTGACGTGATTAATCCACTTACTTCCCTTGAATTTCCACCAATCAGATAAAGCCAAAAGATATTCTCATTTTTTTTTGTGAATTTAGAATAAAATATCTCCCCACTCTACATGTATTTTACATTCTCTGTGCCATTTTATTATCCGTTTATGTTTTACAGAATCCAATGCATACAGAATGAAACCATCAGCATTTCTCGATTTTATGGAAAACAGACATTTTATTTGGCAGGTCAATCGATTTTTAAATATCACATAGATACTAAAACCAAAACAAATTTTTGTATAAGTAAAGACTTTACACCACTTTACAAAATATAGAAAGAATTTTATGTTTCATCATTGAAAAAAAAATATTAATGAAGGTTATTTTCTGATATTGGTACATTTGAAATAACGTAGAAAATGTATTAATATATATCAGTTCAAACAAGCAACAATGGCTAATAGTTAGATCTACATTCAAACAAGCAACATGGGCTTACAGTTAGATCTGCATTCATACAAGATTCAATGGCTGAGAGTTAATTTCCAATCAAACAAGGCTAGGATTCTCTTCCATCTACTCTCTTATCTTAGATTTTCAAGGGCCAGAGGGAGGAAATACCCTTTGATAAATTTTGATGACATGAAAGGGTCTATGTCTTGGCCAGTACTACCAGAATTGATTAGTACTTTGTACTGGTACGTGATTTTGAGCCATGGGCTATGAGAGCAGTAGAAGAGAATTTATCGATAATTTATAGGATAATCAGTCAAACAGAACTTTGGATGCAAATATAACAAACATTTTAACCATAATTCTTTATTAACTAATTACAAGACAAATAAAATCAACTTAATTTTTTTTAAAGACTTTAGATTTATTTTTTCCAATATTGATGCACTTCAGACAATAATTACCGTATATTAGCTATTTTCGTATCACTTAGTATATATTCATAATGCAAATTAAGCATTTATAAAAATACATTTTAAAACCGGCTCTTTGTGTTACGTTATCAATATGTCTGTCTTATTGCATGTTATATCATTGCAAATGTTCTATCATTCTGCCTGTCATAATATTGCCGTTATGTCTGTTATTATACTAACCATTGTGTCTGTTATAATACTAACAGTGTGTCTGTTATAATACTAACAGTTGTGTCTGTTATTATACTAACTATAGTGTCTGTTATTGTACTAACCATTGTGTCTGTTATTATACTAACCATTGTGTCTGCAATGCGTCAATTATATTAAGACCTTAATTCAGTCGTTTATTTTCATCGCAACTCTGTTTTTAATCTGTAAAATGTCTTCGCATTTCAAGTTTCATTCGGTCTATCACATGATTTGTACGTGATAATGTCTGCCTAATGTCTGTCAAAGTCTGCCATAATGTCTGTCATAATGTCTGTTATAATGTCTGTTATAATGTCTGTCATAATGTCTGTCATAATGTCTATCATAATGTCTGTCATAATGTCTGTCATAATGTCTGTCATAATGTCTATCATAATGTCTGTCATAATGTCTGTCATAATGTCTGTCATAATGTCTGCCATAATGTCTGCCATAATGTCTGTCATAATGTCTGTCATAAGTCCTGTCATAATATCTGCCATAATGTCTGCCATAATATCTGCCATAATGTCTGCCATAATGTCTGCCATAATTTCTGCCATAATGTCTGTCATGATGGCTGTCATGATGTCTGTCATAATGTCTGTCATAATGTCTACCATAATGTCTGTCATAATGTCTGCAATAATGTCTTTCATGATGTCTGTCATAATGTCTGTCATAATGTCCATCATAATGTCTGTCATAATGTCGCTCACAAGGTATGTCATAATGTCTGTCATGATGTCTGTCATGATGTCTGTCATAATGTCTATCATAATGTCTATGTAATGACTAATGTCTGTCATAATGTCCATCATAATGTCTGTCATAATGTTGCTCACGAGGGCTGCCATAATGTCTGTCATGATGTCAGTCATAATGTCTGCCATAATGTATGTTATAATACTGTCATAATGCATGCATCCCATCACATCTCTGAGGCAGTCTTACGTCACTACGAGTAAATCTAATTATACAATACGACGACTGAAACAAAAAAATACTACATGTTTATAACATACATATTTTAAACTAGCAGTGTTCCCGGCGTAGCCCAGACATTCGGGAATTCAAACGTGACACTTGAAACATTTCTAACACATCATTAGGTAAAGATATGGGTGCTAATGTATGACACCTACCTAATGTGCCGAAATTACCTACATTTCATACGTCAAAAATTACATTTTACCCGTCAACTTAAGATTGTTGGTTTAAACAGTAATTAATTCTCTCAATGTTCAAATCAAAACGAAGCATTGCTATATTGATCAAATTTATTTATTTTTTCTCTGCCATTTTGCAGCAAAAAGAGGCAAGTTGGTGTGGCACGATACAGCGCCCGCGCGCAAGTTCAATTCGGTTTCTTACTATCTTTCTTTCTTAATTTCTTACTTACGCTGTTCTTATATATACGGATACTTGGTGAATGTTTCAGTGTAAGCGTTTCGTAAGTGTAATGAAATGAACGGAAATTTCCCAAGGTGCGATTATTGTTAGTACACGACGGTGTTTGTTATTAGAAGCATATTTTAGTTAAGGAGTTTGGTAACAGGAAATAATGTTTTAGATTTTTAATAACTATAAGGATTGGTTCGCTTTTGCGTTATTAAAACCCTAGAACTATTATATGTAATTGGTCATAGTGAATGAGACTAGGTCCTCAGTAAAATTCAAATAGTTTGTTCCATGTTTGAATGTAATACATAATACTATCACTGCTCACTGCTAAACAGAAATATAACACAATTTAGGTCACTTTAAACTAGTAGAGTCTCAGTCATTATAATTGGTTAATTCTTACACCAGGGTAAAGTCCGGCTGCCTATAGAAACATTAATTTTATCAATTTATAGAAAGAGAAAATTCGCTTCAGTAGAACCCGTAGATATCGTACCTTGTTTCATCAGGGATGGGACGATACCAAAAATTTGACCGGTTTCCAAGTCAATGATCGATTCTTCTCTAATCAATTGATTCTATTCGATTACCACTCCCGATTATACAAAGCAAACAGACTATGTGAAATATCTAGAAAATACTTTGAATAGGGATCTAATAAATAGGATGTGAAATCGAATCATGGGAAATAAATTATCCGATTCTCATGCTTAAATAAGATACGATACATTTCTTGATTCTGATAAAAATCGTCCCACTCGTCACTAGTCATAATTAAGTCTTCATTGTCCACAAAAATTATCATCAACATTGCTTCAGAAAGTTGCACAACGTCATGATTTCATAGTCAAGTATTCCGTAATTTGTCGTTTTGTCTAATTGGCCATGACTGTGATATTACCAAAAAAAAAAAAACATGAAAGTACGAAGACATTTTGACTCCAGCGTCCATTTAAATAGAGTGCAGACGAATATTTAAATGTAAGGAAAAACTTGCCTGTCACCATCCTGGCAGAATAAGGAAGCGGAAATTATTGCAATACTTTTGGATTAATGGGAGTTGTGGGATATCTAAGGGGGGGGATGGAGAGGGTTAATGGCGGGAATATTTTAGGGTTGACCAGCTGTTGCCCGATGGAAATGTTCTAGTGATAGAAAATTTTAAGTTTGTGTGAGACGTTATCGTTTCAAAATGTTCATGTTTATTATGAACATGTTCCAGATTAAAGCTGTGATATGGGTTGACGAGTGAAATTTTAGAAGCTGCCCAGTGTCCATTCATCAACTCATCTATCTATCTATCTACCTACCTACCTACATACCTACCTATCTATCTATCTATCTATCTATCTATCTATCTATCTATCTATCTATCTATCTATCTATCTATCTATCTATCTATCTATCTATCTATCTATCTCTCTATCTATCTATCTACCTACCTACCTACCTATCTATCTATCTATCTATCTATCTATCTATCTATCATCTATCTATCTATCTATCTATCTATCTATCTATCTATCTATCTATCATATCTTATCTATCTATCTATCTATCTATCTATCTATCTACCTACCTACCTATCTATCTATCTATCTATCTATCTATCTATCTATCTATCTATCTATCTATCTATCTATCTACCTACCTACCTACCTACCTATCTATCTATCTATCTACCTATCTATCTATCTATCCATCTATCTATCCATCTATCTATCTATCTATCTATCCATACTAAAAATGTTCTATTGATCTCTACATTTATTTCGGTTTCATGCACATCAGCCAGTGGGAAAATTGATGGAATCTGTTTGCGTCTCAATATTTAAAAGTTTTAAAGTGTATCAGCTCTGATACTTGTGCTAATAAATTCACTCTTTCAATTTCTTCACCTAAGAACTGCTGTAAGATTATATTAACGGTTTGGAACTTGAAGACATAGCAAACCCGTTTGTATCTGTAATTTATACGGTGCATAGTTAAGTCTTGGATAAATCAATTAGTCTTCAGATGAGTTGATTTCACTCCTGCGGAGAGTTCTGAAAAGAAGGGCAGGGAGAGATTCACTGATATGGAACTTGGAGGGGTCATTAGGAATGACATCTCTAGTGAAGTGTTGAGCAAATGCAGAAAACTTGTATAAGTTGAATACTAAAAACAAATGCTGAGGAAGAACTGTGATTTCAATTAAAGTACAGGTAAAATCAACGGTGTGTCCTAAGGGACAGGTAAGATCAATGGTGTGACCTAAGGGACAGATAAGATCAATGGTGTGACCAAATGGACTGGTAAGATCAATGGTGTGTCCTAATGGACTGGTAAGATCAATGGTGTGACCTAATGGACTGGTAAGATCAATGGTGTGTCCTAATGGACTGGTAAGATCAATGGTGTGTCCTAATGGACTAGTAAGAATCAATGGTGTGACCTAATGGACTGGTAAGATCAATGGTGTGTCCTAATGGACTGGTAATATCAATGGTGTGACCTAATGGACTGGTAAGATCAATGGTGTGACCTAATGGACTGGTAAGATCAATGGTGTGACCTAATGGACTGGTAAGATCAATGGTGTGACCTAAGGGGCGGGTAAGATCAATGGTGTGACCTAAGGGACAGGTAAGATCAATGGTGTGACCTAATGGACTGGTAAGATCAATGGTGTGACCTAAGGGACAGGTAAGACCAATGGTGTGACCTAAGGGACAGGTAAGACCAATGTGTGTGACCTAAGGGACAGGTAAGGTCAATTGTGTGAACTAAGGGACAGGTAAGACATATGTCTCCCGTGTTGCCTTCTTCTATGCACTATCGGCTATGATGGCGATGAAAAAAAAAAAAAAAAGAGCACTGCAAAAACCGTCCCATTAGAAGTGTATAGGATATATAAGAGGTAAAATATCGCATCCTTTCAGAGACTTGTGAAAAAAAAAATGATAAGCGAGATGGAATAATTGAGAATTTGTTTCCAGAAAGAATGCTTGACGGTGACCTTGTAGTATCCTTTAACATAGAAATACGCTGCGATACGTAAGAAATAAATGGTTCGATCATTTTCAAGAAATACTTTCATCTCAAACACTATCTCTCTCTCTCTCTCTCTCTCTCTCTCTCTCTCTCTCTCTCTCTCTCTCTCTCTCTCTCTCTCTCTCTCTCTCTCTCTCTCTCTCTTTGATTTAAAACACACTTTGAGAAAGAAAAGTCTTTTACAGTGAAAATTTAATCACAGGTGATGCTCAGTATGTGTCACGTGTTTTTTTTATTGGTGATACCGTCACAACATCAATCTTTGTCAGCTCCAGGGACTTTAAGATAATGTGGTCCGTATCGATCTTTTTATATTCTAGTACTTGATACTGCTGTGCACTGTCGATACCGGTGTCAAATTAAATTTAAATAACTTCTTGTTTATCGCTGTCAAAGAATCTAGGTCTTGAAAATGTATTGTCCGTTGTTCTGTGTGTGTGTTTGTGTTCACATGTGTTTGTTTGTAAGCGAGTGAATTTGTGAGAAATCTTAAGTGTCCATATTTTATTTTTTGGTGTTTTGTCTATTCGAGTCAATGTGTCGGTACGTCCGGTGTGTTTGTGTTTGTGTGATCCAATGTTGCACGTATGTCTGTGTCGACATGTGTCAGTGTGAGTCAATCAGTCGAGATAATATTATTGTCCGTGTGTGTCCCTCTCTGTGTCTCTGCATATGTAAAACAGTGTGTGTGTGTGTGTGTGTGTGTGCTAATGTGTCGGTGTGTGTGTCAATCTGTCAACAATGTTTTTCTTTGTGTGTCAGTTTATCGGATTGTGTCTCAATGTGTCGCGGTGAATTCCGTGCCAGTGTGTATGTGAGTAATTGACTGTGTGTCTATGTATCAGTGGGTGTGTCCTTTGCTTGTTTTCCCCTAAGGGAGTGTGTCTTAGAGAGTCGGAGTGTATCTGTCAGTGTGTGAGTGTGTGTGTGAGCGATTGAGTGTGTGTCTTTAAGACGCCGAGGCGGGCGATCACGGGTACCACAACGTCTTTAAAGCCTCTCGAGGCCCCTACTGTAAACGTGTGACGCGTGCGTGAGTATAAATTTAATTTCTGAATATCACCGACGGCCATCTTTTCCTGAATATTACATGAGATCAATAGACACAGACATCAGCCGTACATCTCATTTGAAAAAGATGGCGCCACTGTCTTTGTTCTGGCATTTGAAAGATGGCATCACTGTCTTTGTTCTGGCATTTGAAAAGATGGCGCAACTGTCTTTGTTCTGGCATTTGAAAGATGGCGCCACTGTCTTTGTTCTGGCATTTGAAAGATGGCGCCACTGTCTTTGTTCTGGCATTTGAAAGATGGCGCCACTGTCTTTGTTCTGGCATGTGAAAGATGGCGCCACTGTCTTTGTTCTGGCATTTGAAAGATGGCGCCACTGTCTTTGTTCTGGCATTTGAAAGATGGCGCCACTGTCTTTGTTCTGGCATTTAAAGATGGCGCCACTGTCTTCGTTCTGGCATTTGAAAGATGGCGCCACTGTCTTTGTTCTGGCATTTGAAAGATGGCGCCACTGTCTTTGTTCTGGCATTTCAAAGATGGCGCCACTGTCTTTGTTCTGGCATTTGAAAGATAGCGCCACTGTCTTTGTTCTGGCATTTCAAAGATGGCGCCACTGTCTTTGCTTTTGGCATTTCAAAGATGGCGCACTGTCTTTGTTCTGGCATTTGAAAGATGGCGCCACTGCCTTTGTTCTGGCATTTGAAAGATAGCTCCACTGTCTTTGTTCTGGCATTTCAAAGATGGCGCCGCTGTATTTGTTCTGGCATTTGAAAGATGGCGCCACTGTCTTTGTTCTGGCATGTGAAAGATGGCGCCACTGTCTTTGTTCTGGCATTTGAAAGATGGTGCCACTGTCTTTGTTCTGGCATTTGAAAGATGGCGCCACTGTCTTTGTTCTGGCATTTTAAAGATGGCGCCTGTCTTCGTTCTGGCATTTGAAGGTGGCGCCACTGTCTTTGTTCTGGCATTTGAAAGATGGCGCCACTGTCTTTGTTCTGGCATTTGAAAGATGGCGCCACTGTCTTTGTTCTGGCATTTGAAGATAGCGCCACTGTCTTTGTTCTGGCATTTCAAAGATGGCGCCACTGTCTTTGCTTTGGCATTTTCAAAAGATGGCGCCACTGTCTTTGTTCTGGCATTTGAAAGATGGCGCCACTGCCTTTGTTCTGGCATTTGAAAGATAGCTCCACTGTCTTTGTTCTGGCATTTCAAAGATGGCGCCACTGTCTTTGTTCTGGCATTTGAAAGATGGCGCCACTGTCTTTGTTCTGGCATGTGAAAGATGGCGCCACTGTCTTTGTTCTGGCATTGAATGACTCCAAGCAACAGAGAGAGAGAGAGAGAGAGAAGTGAAAGAAAGGTTTAACCTTTTACAAAATAAACACCTCAGATAACGGGTCATCAATGGAAATGGAAACGGAGGACGGGAGGGAGGGGGAGGTCACACAAAACAACATCGGATTTTTATTTTCACCCCCAGGTCCCCCATCCTTCCCCGGTCTCCACCCCCCTCATCAGCCTGACATTACAGGAAGCAGCTGAGCCATCCCGTCTTTTCTCCTTCTTTCATTACGGTGGTCATTTCATCATAATATTACGACGGGCGATCACTAAACACGGCTGTACTCCCGGGGTTAGGGGAAAGGGGGAGGGGGTTTGTCTCCTGTCATACCCAATCATCAAAGCTTTGCATCTCATTTTCTTTGATGTTTTCTATTTCCTCCATTATCTTTGTTTCCCTTTGTTTTGTTTTTGTTTTTGTGGCAGAAATAATGGGATGGTGGTCATCTTACCTAAAATTATGTTTATACCCAACAAAATAGATCAACAAACAGAAATTCGAATAACCAAACCTTTTCTAGGATTCAATGTTTATTTAGTCACAATTTTTTTCTTACAATTAAAATGTTAGATTTATTAAAAAAATGTATACTATTGTCAGGACAGTTCATACATATGATGTTTGATATTGGAGCAAGAATGTTTGGTATTTATGTAGGTACCACAAACTGGCTCAAAATCGTGGTTTTGCGTCACTGTTGTCAATATTTGGATAGTTTTAACTTAATGATTTCTCTACTTAAAACTGATCAAATCTCATAAACAATTATACCATTTTAAAGTATTTTGTAAGCCCTACAATAATATGTAAATTTTAATTACGTAGATTTAAAACAAAAGGATGAATCTTTTAAATGAAAACCATCACCGAAGTCACTTTTTACCGGCCGGCGCGCGATCTAATTTGACCATCCTATTTTCAATCTCCGTGCGATTCTGGGCCATTCGTCCTACAGTAATGTCAAATATATCAATGTGTGCGAAAATGAATGCCCTTTACAACCACACTAAACATTTAATTAAATTATATTTAACAATATTTTTAATATAAAAAAATCATAATAAAAAGTAAATTATTTTGTGATTTTTTAATTTTGTAGGTTTTTCTTTAGTATCATTAGAAAGCCCGTCCATTTTGCTTTTAAAATGTTATGATAAAACTTAATTTGTAAGCATGGCCCAAAAGCGCAGAGCGCTAAGAAATAGCATATAACACACATTTTTCACCCATTCTTGCACGACCGTGAAAATGGCCGACAATCAAGTTAGCAACGCTACACCAGTCACAATGAATTGAACTTTATTGGGACTTAAACACCTAGTTGGTAAGTAAAAACGATAAAAACTTGTAGATAAATAGTTACATTATTTGTTCCTTACTCTTTTAGCTTTATATTTCTTTGAAATGTTTATTGTTGTAGTTATAATAACTTTAATATGATAAACCTCGAGGCCATTTTGATGCTTTTGTACATTGAACGATACCCCTCATGTTTGCGGACACTTCTATTTTTTTCTGGCTATTTTTTTAGAGAGATAATAATATTTTCTAAGAGATAACATATTCAAAATTGACTAGTATATATTTTTTACCGGTTTTAGATAGTTTCTTTGTCTCAAATTTAAACAAATATAACAGGTCACGTGGTCGATAATTGGTTGTCAATGTAAACATATAGTAGATTGTAGGCCGACCGAATTAACATAACTATTATTGAATGGATATTTTTTTCAATTATTGTTGTAATATAACTGTGTATGTTTAGTATATGCTTAAATTCACTATTATTTAAGTCAGAACCATTTTTAAATGTCATAATTATCCTTATCAGACGGTGTACAACTCAATACTTTATAGAAGGTTTCTGTGCTAGTTGGAGGGATACCTTTATTGCCTTGTCTACTAGACTAGTAATACATGACTTCTTCAACTCTGGTTTTGAAAGAGGAAAATGGCAAGTCATGGAATCATGTAACTGTTACGCCTGTATTTTTTTTTATTAAAATATTTCTTAGCCACTCATGCTTTGTATTATTATTAAGTATCTTATTATTAATATTAGTTCAGTTTGAGTATTTTTGACGTTTAACATCTTTTAGCTTTAATTAAACATGGTTCTCACAAATCCAAAAAAAAAAGAACTGGTAATCAAGTTAAGTAACACATAGAAAAGACTTTTATGTGTTTAAATACCACATCAGCAGTATATTATGTAACTTATTTGGACCAATTTTGAATGTGGGTTATATATTTTAAAGCCTTGCAACTTTTAGAGTGAATAAGAGAAATATACACAGTCCCCTGAAGGAGTCTGTTCTTTCAAAACTACAGAGATTAATTTATCTAATGAACTTTTCATTCATTTTTTTTATTTATTAGCCTATATTAAGTAAACAACAGACATTCAAACTCTTGATAAACAAATAATAACAGAGAAATAGATGAAAACATAATAAAACATTTAAAACAAATAAAACTTTTAATGGTAGGGTCAGCCCCGTAGCCAGGGGTGGGGGCACTGTGGGGTCGTGCCCCCCCGGCTAGGTGTGGAGTGCCCCCCCCCCGCTTAAAAAAGAAGAAAAAGGGGAAAAAATATAGAAAAAGTAAAGGTGCCCCCTTGCTGGGTATTGGTGCCTCCTGCTTACTTTGACCTGGCTACGGGCCTGGGTAGGGTCAATAATTGGAAAAAATGTCCTTGATGAAATAGTAGTACTATATCAAGAAGAAATTAGAGTTAAAATCACTAAATGATCAACAAAACAGTACATTATCTCTAAGTAAGCATGAATTTAAACAAAACAGATGTGTTTTGAAAAGCTCCAGAAATAAACCTTTATTACTATGAGAGGTATTGAAAGATGAAATAAAAAAAGAAGGGAATGATGATGATCAACAGTGCAGGATTTATATATAACCTACACAAGATATAGCTTAGCACCCCCACTTTTTTAGGAGGCCCCCAAAAATTGTTAGAGTGAGCAATTGTCATATTTATTTAAATATTTGACACTGCCATTTAATTTCTGGAATTATAAAGGGCCCCATATCCCAAATGATGGATGGCCGAAATGGTGTAGATACTCGACTGTCGACATGTTATCTGGTGCAAAGTCGTCCCACAAGTCCACCCGGCTGTAAATGTTTGACCTAAGTTGGGGAATTAAAGGCGGCTGGGCTGCTTGTGCTAACACACAATCCCTTCATATGTCGAGTTATAGAGAAACAGAAGAATACTAAACTTCATCTGCCCCGATGGCCCAGTAGGGCTAAGGGAACATTTCTATATCCCAAATAGCTTAGGGCCTTATGACGTCTAAATCCGGGTCCTGCTGATCAATTAAATGGTACATTAATAACTCATTCAAATGGTATATGCTTACATTAACTTAAAAGTAAAATTACTTAAATTTCGAAAGTTGCACTTATTTAGGTGAGCTCCTGTAGTGGTAAAATACGTAAATTATTTGTTAGCTTTCCATGACTTATGAAATAATTAAATATAATTGAAATGTATGCATCTAATGCTACGGTTACTATTGTTACTAATATAACTTTTCAAATAATACTTAACAGTGGATTTTTCCCTAATGGAAAGTATTTTTATTGATTTTTTACATGCATGGATTTATCCATACCTGTACTGTATATATAAAAGTAATTGGTCTAACGACTATTTTATAGTTAAGAACTATGTATATCCTACATTTTCATATATAAATGTTGAATATATACATAACAGTTCTTTTTTTGTGAATTTTTGAAAATGACATTTTTTTTAGTTTTTTTATTACCCCACCTATTTCTAACCTTTATTATATTAATCATAAATAATCTTAAGATATTATGACTAATTGAATGCATAGAGCTTAAGTTACCCTACAGATTGATGTAATTAGTTCTTATGTGTGTTGATTACAAATTTTATTATGATTTTTTGAAATGTCACGAATTTTGAAAATTTATCTCCCTTTTTATTTTTTCTAAAAAATGATGAAAACCCATTTTCAGTGCTATAAATTTTAATGATATTATAATTTTACACCTTTGAAAAAAATTGAGTTTATTCTATGTATATTTGTGTTTGTATTGAATGTAAATGATTTGGTGTACAGGAAATACTTTTGCAGATAACGCTTGGCAAAAATGGCACTTTTGAAGGTGTTGTGAAAAAATGAAAAAGTCACATTTTCAAAAATTTATATCTCTTAAACTATTTGAGCTATAGTAATAAATTTGATGTCCACCATCTTAGATTCTCGAGTTCTTGCAATATTCATGTTGAAAAAAGCTGTAAACCCATTTTAAAAAATCAGTTTGTGGTACCTATATTTATGGCAAAGGCTATGAGACCATCAAATACACAGAAGTTTATCATGCGAGGACAATTTGTTAAGAAAAATATTTTATGCACTTAGTGATTCATATTGAACATTTGAAGGATGTGAGATTATCAAATTGTTACACAATGTTTTATCTTCTAGCCCAGACATGTCAAGAGGGCAGCCCTTTGCATCCACATATGCCACCAAAAAAAAAGGATATAGTTATGTGCTGACGAAAACACATTTTTCATGATAATTTTTGGCTCAGATTGTAACATACATTTGACTTTCTCACTTCTTAACACTTGTTTATTAGCTCATAGAGTGACGTTATGGAAGAGGTAAAGCGACATTTTTCAAGCACCTAATTGCTAAGAAAGGGCTAAATCTTTTTCTATAACAAATAATAACCTTTGTTGAATTGCAAAGTGTATGTATATGTGTGGAGTTGGAAGGTGCTAAGATTAGACTATTTTGACCTAATTACATAAAGAACAGTGATACATTATGCCAAATGTATGTTGCTATTCCAGCAGCCCCACTGTTTCAAAATTTCTACATGGACTTTGCCCTTTTAAATTATTTTTGTTAACTATTTCATTACTTGTAATTCAAGAACATGGCTGACCACTAGATCAGTTGTTTGCTCTAAATAGTTAAAATCTTCTGAAACACTTTATTTTATTGTGTGTGGCCCTCATGACAACAAAATGTGACCCTAGCTGCCTGTTCCAGTGGATCTGTTTCTTTAACATTTCATTAAATCTTTGATATCATTTCAAAACTCTTAATTTGTTATTTTGCCTATTACTTAACATGCGAATGTTAACACTCCCTATACCCAGTCAACAGTCACACTCTGCTGTACATTTTATCTGTACACACTTCATTGTTTTCAAAATTCTATGCTATTTTCATGTATACCAATTGTTTTAGTGTTAAGATATAGCTATGTTTAGCTGCTTTGTTGTTTCTTGGAATATAATCCCCACTTCAAATGAATCTTGATATATACATGTATACTATCTTTTTTCAATTTAAAAAAGGAGGGATTTTTTTATGTCTTTTGTAGGCATATACATACAAAAAAATATGAATAATATATATTTTAAATATTTTATTTACAGTATTAACAAAATACAAAATGTATAAATACTTTCTTTGGCAGCATCTCGACTAACAAACGCAGCATCAATATCTTCCAGCAGTATTATACTCTGTTCTGGAGCATTGGTCAGAAGATGTGTTAATCTGTCATCTGACATGCCTTTATCACTAAGATTCATCACACATATGCTATAATCTATGGCACCTTTTCCAGGTGAAAGAAAAAAAATCTGAAATGAGCATTCTTGACTTGACAGCTGGACATTATGATTGTAAATGCAAGAAAAATAAATATGTTTAAACATGTGTTTATAACTAAAAAAAGGCCTGTTTTTATGGTAATAAAGAATAATATAGAGATCATTTTTAGTTATAAATATTTTGTACATTTACCTGCCAAAGCCATTATGTAACTACTTTTACCACAACCAGGTGGGCCATACAAAAGATATCCTCTGCGATATGGAATACCTCTTTCAATATACCATTTTGAGTTACTTATAAAGCCTTTAATGTCGTCTAATATTCTCTCTGAAACTCCTTTGTCCAAAATTACTGAATTTAATGGTCGCTTTCTCCTGGGATATCCCAATGTCCTCCACTCAGGCCCAACAGCGCTGTACATTACGGTCTGGCCTTCATTAGAGAGCAGAGCTAAATTTCTGGCCTCACTTAAAATATTCATAAACAATTCTCTATTTCTACCAAATGCAGTTAGGGTAACAGTTTCAAAGACTTCCATCACTTTATTGTCCCTGTTTCTTTCAACAATAATCAAATTTTTATTATGCCAAAAATAATGACTGCCTGGACTCGGTACAAAGTGAAATCTTGTTTTTACCTGGCCAGCAGCAGATTCTTGAAACTCTGTTTCAACGCTCAGGTGCTGTGACTTGGTGCCATACTTTGTAATCCACTGAAGCAACCACTGATAACTTTTATCTCTACTTGTCACTTCCATGGTGATCATTAAATTACGACGAAATACAATGGCGGCTCCTTGAAGTCCTTTTCGGCCAGCTGCAGCTAGTATACCCATACCAAATAGGCCTGCACCAGCACCAAAATAAGGATTGTCTCCCAGTGCTGTCAGATAGTCTATGACAGTCATTTTAGAAATATATGGTATCTCAAACTTCAGATAATATGGAGTAAAAAGACAACTGTAAGAATAAAGAAATTATTTTATGAGGTATATTTTCTGTCATAATGTATTTGAAATGCTTAAGCCTTTATTACTATAGAATTATTACTAATGAAGTATCTATAACTATGAAGAGAATATTTTTACTGTCATTAAAGCATTTAAATATTTTAGAATAGAATGTATGCAATTTTATTTTATTAATAAATCTTCTAATTGTGAATTTTGTTTAAATAAAATACAGTGGAACCTGATTTCACTTACACCTAAGACCATGAACTATCCAGATAATAGTAAGGATGGCTATGCTCAAGATTAATGAGAGCAGCATTCTGGTTTTTCATATAGTAAAATCAATGAAGAGCAGCATTTTACCTCTAGTGGTTTATAGGAAAAAGCATTCTCATCTGAATTCACAGAATATGTTTCAGATACAAGCCAAAGTCACGCTGAGTAATGATATGATAATTATAATGCTCTTTTAGACAGAGTGACCATATATTTCTTGGGGTATTGTGGGACGCAAGAGGGGGTTTGGGTGGGGCAACTGGTCAGGATTCCCCTCCTTCCCCAGCCAAGCAAAAGATGAACTTTTGTTATAAGATCAAATAACAAAGTCATTATTGTACATTATTTATACATTAAGTATTTTATTGACATCTCAAAGCCTGATCTTACATTATATATTGTATTTTATGGATCTACCAAAACTTACACTGTGTTAATCTACAATAACTGTTTAGAGGGTAATATGATAATACTTTCTTAGATTAAATGCTACAGAGAGGAATATTTTATGAACTTTAGAGATGCCTAGATGGATGATGTGAAATCTGAGACATTTTTTATATAAAGTGGAACGTCTGGTCATCAAACTTAAGGAAACACTTAGTCCAAAGGTATTTCTAAAAGTAGAACCAGTACTACAATTTTGAGCTGAGATTTTTTCTCCCCCAAAATTACAAGATGATGGTAGTAAAATAAAATGGATTACAGTAAATGGGAAAAAAAGAATTAATCACTACTTATGAGAGATGTGTTTTTTCATATATGACATCACCAGAGAGTACAGTTTGGTGAAATCAATGTCTATCCCATTCTCATAAAGAAATGTATAGGTATTCAAGAAGAGAACCTGGCTAAAAGTATATCAAAGATAACATGGTATAATGTAGTGGAGGAAGTTGAAAAGTGTTGTTGTGTTGTTTGTTTTTTTTGGAACAATAGAAAACTATTTACAATATTCAGAGACATGTAGTGAACCTATATGCAAAAATACTGTAATGAAAAGATAAGATTAGAAATTTGGTTTGTAGTTGAATCACCTAAGTGTAACAACATAAAGCTTAGGGACTATACACAAATCATCATTATAATAAAGAAAAAATGGTTGAAAAATTAACCTTTCCCCTCCCCCATTCTGTTTACATGCATGGACACTCGCAGGGAAGGGGAATGTAACCCTACATCTTGGGTCCGGAATCCTAGATGACCCCTTAGCTGTTAAATTTATTATTAATAATGTATTTATTGTTTGGAAGGAATGCTGGTCGTTTCAAAGTATGTCAGGGCCATCGGGGGGGGGGCCATATTTTCTGCCTGGCCGTGTCCCTGAGTGTTTCATCATGACCATGTAACTTTTTGATTTTGTAATGTTTTAGATATACTATTGGATTGCTGTTTATTCATTTTAGTTATTTATTTTTTGTAAATAAATTAGTAGCATTACAATGATTTCTATATCTTTAAGAACTGTCTTGATCCTTGGAATTAGATTTAAATTGATTAATACCAATGACAAAGCTTGTGATACTTCTGTTGTAGGTTATCTACTTTTCTACCTGATCTACAAGTACCAATTACCTAATGTATGTATGAATTATATCACACTTACCGTAAAGTTCATAAACATAGTCTTAGATAAGCCAAGAGACATAGACCCTGGCAGTGTTTGGGCGAATGTTAGACTTTTTTTTTATTTTGTAAAGCTGCTGGTACTAACTTAAGTCTGAGCTGCTAATGGTTAGCCTAACCTTAGTCTTAGTACGGCGGCCTATTGCAGCTAAGCCTAAGGTTTAAATAATTAAATGCATTTAATACTAATATGTTCGCCTATTTCTATATTTTTTATTCGACCAAAACTGGCAGGATGATAGTCTTTATTTTTAGTCTTAATTAGGAACCTGAATAATCATACCAGAGAAATATCTGTAAACGAGTAGACGTAGACAGTAGTCAACTTTGTTTTTGTTTACATTTGAATACCATGCGCATAGCGAAGGTCAAGTTTTCCGGAATTTCTGTGATGCATCTATTAGTATTTAATAAGTAACGTATGAATAGTCCAAATGTTATTTGTACGCAAAATGATTAAAATAAATGAAGTGGCTACGGTTCTGTCCCTGACAGAACCCGTATTTTTTTTCGGGTACCAGCCATAGATATTGCTCCACACCCTATCCCTAACCCTAACCCTAATCCTGAAAAAAAAAATTCTGAAAAAAAAAAATGTATATATGCCATGTTCCTTATACCCTAATATAATGGTTATGACTGGTGCCGGAGCCACTGCGTAAAACAAATTGGAAATGTCTGCGTACATTGATTAAACACGAAAATTAAAATTCAGGATAAAATTATGGACCGCCCGGCAAATAGTCATTCAAAACAACATCCCTCAAACTTTATCAGCCAATTGAGCCAATGTTTTGCAGCCCATGATTGGGCTGTCGCCCAGGTTTTTGCACCATCGTATGGCGCAGCCTGGACGTATGTATCAAATAACTAAATAACATGTTGATTAAAAGAATAATTAATGATAAACACATTTTATGAAGTACAGAAACTGTAACCATTATTGGCAGAGCTATTCTTATGGAATGGCAAACTAGGCCAGCGCCCTAACACCTGGTGGACTTGTAAACCAAATTTCGCCTGGAAAAAACTCCATGGCTTTCACCGAGGATCGAACCCAGAACTCTCAGGTCGACAGTCAAGTATCTACATTCAGCCATCCGTCCCATATGTATTTTTATTGGCCCACAAAATCTGGAAGTCTTTGCTCAAATTCAGTTGTAGTATTAGGGACACCAGAACTAATATAGGCCTAGATTATGATATTCATAAATGGCCACTAGCTTATTGGACCAAAAGCGGGCCAAGCTCCCATTTGAGTCTTGAACAATTTAAAAAGAAATAACTTTGGCACAGACTGGCTGGAAGCGTAACAGCCACCAATAGGACCTCAAACATCACAGGTGTATCCAGACAAAAATAAACCCAGCGAACAACCCCCCCCCCCACACACACACACTTTTAATAAATGTGTAGGCTTATATTTAAATGAGATGTAAAAAATGCATTAAATTTATTTACCCCCAACATCCCTAATCACTCCATCCCACAGATCTCCTCCTTCCCTTAGCTCTCACATCCCACCACCAATTGCTTTGTCCAACGTAGGCCTACTACCCACACACCCCCACCTCCTTCGCCCCCCCCCCCCCCAGTACCATATGTGAAAAGCATTTCACTCATAGTGTGATCCTATTTGGTATAAGTGTTAGTTTTCTTCACAAATGATCATCTATTGTTATCAGTGCCGCGCTTTTTTTTTATTCCTGATGGGTCCCTTACAATCTCTGAAACGTTTTCATTCAATAAACATGTTTTATTCTTAAGACCTAAAGCTTAGACTTCATTCAGTGAACATTCCAGTTTTTGAATCTTGAAAGTTAATGTATAGAGATGACATAAGGAAATATATAAATGATTACATAAATTTATTATTGATACGTTAAAAGTTTTTTGTTTTTTTTTGCTTTACATTCTTTTTTCAGGCTCAGGTTGAGTCGCTCCCTCAGAGGCACACACTTGAAACAATTAAGTAAGACGCGACCCTGATTGCATGTCTCTGGCAAACATTTGAAAGCTATAGCAAAGAGTTTTATGAAAGATTGTCACACCATGATTCAAATATGTTTATTGTACTTTAAAATTATAGTTTTTACACACAAATCATAAAGTAATAAATAATGAAGTTTTGTCTTAAATGGTAACAACTGCAGCAGTAAAATTTATTTAATCGTAGTATACGGCATACACAGTACCAACAGCAAAATAATTCGGTCCTTCAAAGGATGCCGAAGCAAATGTATCAAGTTGTTGATTCCAGAGAGCACGACTTGCAATTTGTACCCCTTGTGATCTTCTCTCCAACAAATTCACCGTTGCCAAAATTTTATATCTGTGAAACAAAATTTTCAAATTTGTACTGATTTTATCACTGAAACGAGGATGTATTGTTCAATCAGTATATATAGTAAGTAGGCTACAAGTTTTCATAATACACTTTAATTTTTTTATCAGTATCTCAAAAGTATCTTTTTAAAACTTTTAAAAACTTTATATTCTAGTTACACAGCGTAAATGTAAATGGCCTAATTGGACTTAATATTTCGATATAGAAAAAAGCCATTGAAATATGTTTGTTTGAAACATATGGTAAATTAAAAATCAGTAAAACATTGATGTTATCATGCACTCACTATAAGACACTATGTTCGACAGTATGTCGAAAATTAAATTTAATCTTTAAAATGTATAATGACTCGACGTATTTTTATTCTATCGTCATTAATTTTAGTTATGACAGAATCAAACATTAACTAAGTTTAGTAGGCCTAGATATATAAAAAGAAATGTTTGAATACGTGTAAATAATCGAGAAAGCCTAAAACAAGAAGAGAGCTATGAGAAAAACTTTGCAGCAGATATGCACCCAATAATAAAAGCCGAATAATAGGCATTAAGAATAAACAAAATAAAAGGCAGATATTATGTTACATGAAAAAAAATAACAGACTGTAGTAGTCATTGTGGACCAACCTGAAATTCGACAGTCAATAAAAGGGTTAACTTCTATATTAACTAACCTGTCTATACCCTGAGATTTAACTCGGTCTCGGATGACTTCTGCGAGGTTTTTACTCAAGAGTGGAAATATTTTAGGATCATATTTCATTCCCGACAAATACTGTTGAAACACTCCCAGAATTACCTAAAGAGAACAAACATATGTCATAGAAACCGTATTTTTATTTAAATTTATAGAATTAAATTACTTTACATGAACACTGTTAAATATTTAATTATTGTTTTACAGTTAACCAATCTATTAAAAAAAATTTTACATGTGTTAATTTGTTCTTTTTTTTTCTTTTTTTTTATATATTGAAGTTTTTCATAATTAGTGATTTCATTTCACTATTTACGTTCTTCATAGCTTATTGTTCTATTTTTAGAGCATTTTCGAAAAAAAATGCTCTATTGTCCCCGTTTTGTCTGTCTGTCTGTCTGTCTGTCTGTCTGTCTGTCATCACCCTAGATCTCAACAACCATAAATCCTAGACCCATGATGTATATATCATTTTGTAGGTGTGTGCCATGTGTGCAGCAAAAGTTCATTTCGCGATCTGACCTCTGAGGGCCGTAAACGGGGGCTTAGAAAGTACCGTTTTTTACTATATAAGCTATATTAACAAAGGAGCGCCATATATCTCAGCAACCATAAGTACTAGACCCATGATGTATATATCATTTTGTAGGTCTTGGCCTGCCAAGTGTACATCAAAAGTTCATTTCGCGATAGGACCTCTGAAGGCCGGGCTTCAGGGCTCCGAAGGGGCTTATATATTATATATATAGACCCATTCTACACCTTGGACGTTCAATAACCCATTCATTTGGTGCGAAATACTGCAGCACGTAGTTTCACCAAGATTTATTAAGAAACTCATCAAATGAAATAGTAAGCTTGTGTTCTGAGTTTAATTGAAAGTATCAGAGCTATGCAACAATTGACGGAGTTTTCGGACGATTAAATGACTACAATTTCGAATGTTTTCAATTATGAGTCCTATTTCAGTAACCACAAACCACTTGTAGTTAGATTTAAGAGAAAATAATTTTTTTCAAATATAAAGAAACGTCTTTATAATATTTTTTTACAGATATATGCATTACACAATTGAATTTATAAACATTTCCAAAATTTACAAATATTTACTGAAAGCTAACAAACGTACTGATACATAACATGAAAATGCGCTAACACGTCCTGTGTCCAGAATGGAACAGGCTTAATTGCTTGTTTTTTTCCTGTTATGCAGGCTGTTCGACTCGTGCAGGGGTCACCAAACACTTTACACCGAGGGCCGGATAACTGAAAGAATGAAGAGCGCGGGCCAGTTAGGAAAAAATTATTACTAACGTATTTACTAAAAATATCAAAGAAGGCCACATTATAGCTTACATCTGAATTTTTGTCAGGGCCGGGTTTATACCTGATAAGGCCCTAAGCTATTTGAGATTTGGGGTTCTTTTTAAGTCCAGATATTATATGGCAGTGCCTATTACTTATATATTTGACTATTGCTCACTCGGACAATTTTTGGGGGCCCCAAACTGTGGCGCAACCAGCGAAAAATGCTGGGGGCTCACATATAGAAAAAAAGACAGTTTGACAGTCTTTTTAGTAACTTTATATAGTAAAATATGTATTGATGATTTGGTCTGGGGAGGGGGGTCTCAAGCACCCCTGCCCCCATCCCTGGTTGCGCCACTGGCCCCAAAGAAAGTGGCGGCACTAAGCTATTGCGTGTGTAGCATACGTAAATCATGCTTATTGTGCACACATCCGAATATCAAAAATAAAGCAGAAAAAATGTTAATGAGATTTTTTATCTATTTGGTTTTGTAAGACTTCCTCAATGTTTGGTTTGGCATTGCTACATCAAGACTATTGCTTTCAAATATATATATATACAGTGCCGGCCTTAGTCATTTTTGTGATATAGGCAAGGACAAAAATGCCGCCCTTTTTGGTTTCATTTTTCTAAGAAAACTCTATATATGCTATTTATTATGACGTAAATCCAAATTATGAAAACAAAAATATGATGTATTTGTAGTTTTATTACTGGTCTTCATTCTTCATAACAAATTTTTTTAATTTGGCAATTTTATAAAAGTTAAAGAGTTTTAAGTATACATAGTGTATTTTAGGAAATTTTTTTTTTGCTAAGTTAAAAAAGTAATGAAAAATTAAAAAAAAATTAAATGTCATGTTTATTAAGCATTAAAAAGATTGAAGAGAATTCAAGAAAAGTATGCTTTTCTAGCTTTTGCAGAGGCAAACTCTTCAATTATTTCGGTCAGATCCAAATCTTCTGCAATCGTTTTCTCTATAAATATTGTAGCTAAACCAACCAAACGATCCTGAGACATGGTAGAACGAAGATATGTTTTTTATGAGTTTGAGCTTCGAAAAGCTTCTCTCTGCAATCGCCACTGTTATCGGGAGTGTAAGCAAAATTCGCAAAGTCACGTACGCATTCGGAAAAAGAGCAACCAAGCCCATTCCACATAGATAGTCTAATATAACTCTAGGCAACCAAGCCCATTCCACATAGATAGTCTAATATAACTCTAGGCAACCAAGCCCATTCCACATAGATAGTCTAATATAACTCTAGGCAACCACGCCCATTCCACATAGATAGTCTAATATAACTCTAGGCAACCACGCCCATTCCACATAGATAGTCTAATATAACTCTAGGGCTTGATTTTTCTATAATTCTCCTTGTATAACTATAAGCGAATAATTCATCGCACAGTTCTGTTGTATTAATGTCTGCTGAATCTTCGTTTTCAGATGTTAAAGCTAATTGAAGGTCCGTGCAATCTTTGAAAAACCTCTCTTTTATCACATATCTCCAGTTTTTAATGTCATACAAAAATCCAAATAAATCGCTATGATATGTTAACTGCATAAGTCGATCATTCACTGATTGAATTGCGGTATCCAATATCTGGTTAAAGAAATTTACTCTGAAATTCATTTCTGGCTCGAGAATTGGATTATGTGAAACTTCATAGTCAAATTGTCTCTTTCTTAGTCAAGATCTTATTTGTATTTCCGTAGGGAAATTGCACTCAATACCAAATTCTTCAGCCAATGATTTAGCTGTTGTAATTGCTTTGGCAAAACCTTCATCTGTTTTATAATTCTGGAGCATAGTTATAGTTGCATTCACTTGTTGAATTGATTTATTTAAAGCAAGATCTTTTTCTTTAAATGTTTTGCTAGATATATTGATCTCAAATAAAACATCATACCAAATCACTAATGAACAAATAAATTTGAAATCGAGTATTTTTTGTGCAATTCCCTTAGGTTCTGCAAGGGAATGGGTTCCACGTGGTCCATAAAGTGAAATGTCATCAGCAAATGAAACGAGTGCATCGTAAATTTCAACTGTTTGGTATCGAATTACCTTCACAGCAATAACTCGACTTTCCCAGCCTGTTGCACATAACTTTTTAACAGTTAAAACTGCTGCCTATTTATTTTTGACATATTCTAACAATACATTCCAGCGATGTCTTGATGCAGAAAAAAAGGTGTATATATTTTGAATTACCTCAAAAAACGTTACTGCTTCCAAACAACAGTTTACGGCATCATTCACCACCAAATGCACATTGCATGGGACTTAAAAGGCTCTTCGATTTAGCTCTTTAACTCTTGCTTGGACACCATTATGTATTCCCCGCATGTTTGCTCCTTTATCGTAGCATTGTCCACTCATATAATCTAGACAAATACCCGAATCTGACAGTTCTTTAAGTAAAAGTTCCACCATACTTGCACATGTAGATTTTTCCAAGTTCTACGAATCCAATGAAGTGTTCATTGATAGAAACTTCTGAAGGTTTGTCATTATTCGATTCATTTGCTGTAACAAATCTAACAATCATTGTCATCTGTTCGTTGTGACTGACGTCAGGTGTGCAATCGAGAACTATAGCGTACTATTTTGCATTTTAGATCATTTATCATTTTCTGTTTTATCTCCTTACTTAAACAGTTGAATGATCTCATTCTGAATATTTTTTCCTAAATAATGGTCATGAATTTCATCTGATTTAAAACGTTTTATATGTTCTTTCATTACCGGATCAAAGTCTGCAATAACTTTAACAAATTTCAAAAAGTTTTCATTATGAGATTATGTAACGGATCAGACTGCCCTCTCAGGGGTAAATTTTGAACTCCATGTACTCTGACCAAAGATATTATTCTTTCTAATACATCCTTCCAGTGTTTCGCTTCACGATTTATAAGGCGCTGATTCAAGTCATCAATAGTTTTATTATTTGTTATCCTTATTTTTAGTTCTTTCCAATCAAGATAACTGGTTAAATGATCTGGAGATTTTTCATGATGCTGCAATATACTTGACATATTTTTCCAGTCACAACTGCCATGTGTTGCTAATGCAGATTTACTCCTCTAATATATTCTGCAGCAAAAACAATACACCTTATCTACTGACGTAGAATACATCAACCATTTCCTTTTTTTAAAGTTTCTCCGTTAGCCAGTTATCGTGTATAGTGGTAATTAGAAAATAGTCTCCCACTTTCATCTTTTGGATAACTAGACTCAAATTTGATCTGCTTTGGATCATGGTGAATAAGAAAACAACGAATATTATCACTTATATCTGGCCATTTAGCAGGATCCTCCATTATATCTGAATCTAATTTCGTTAAATGCAAAAGAAAAAAATAATTTTGAAAATAGTGATGTCATAATATTGATGTAATAAATTAAGATAGAGCGTTAATCCACGTGACTTATTTGTTGTCGCCACTCTAAGAAATTTTGTGTTCTTATTTAATTCTACACTTTCTCAAATTCATTAATTTTATTTTTAATCTTTATATTTTTGATTTTGTTTTATTTTGCTGGAATTTGCCGCTCCTTGAAATAATGCCGCTCTAGGCAGCTGCCTATATCGCCTATACCTAAAGCCGGTACTGTATATATATATATATATATATATATATATATATATGTGTGTGTGTGTGTGTGTGCGCGTGCGTGCGTGCGTGCGTGTGTGTGTGTGAGTGTGTCTCGTTCGATGTTTTGACTTCACGTACTTCGTTTTTGAAAATGTTTATTCACAGACATAAGTTATACCAAACGCATGCCTTACAAGCGGCAATTTTTATTCAGTTTCTAAAACTCAGCATGAGATAAAATTCACCTAGTTTCCCTTCTCTGTGTTTCTCTTTCAACAAGTCGCTGGGTTGCAAACATGAGCTCTTACTGTAGCTCAACTGGCATATCATCAATGTTACAATCAAATGAATTACGGGAACCGAGGGATTTCACTCTCATTTCTATAGAGGTCTGAAAATCTCTCTTAAATATTCTTCTTCAAGTCACAAAAATCGAGGTTGGCATGTTTAGCATGTTCTTTTTTAAAACAATGATAATCGAGTCGTGGAGAAGAGACTGCTATCTTAGCTAGAGAAATCTAATACTAACTTAATATCATCTCTTGCCATCTAAACTAGAGACATCATATACTAATAGCATCTCACATATTAGGTCCGACTCCTTATACAATCCAAAATGTAGTTTCTTCCCCATTCTTTACATTCTAACAGTTTTAGCCCTAATCCTGTTTCTTGGCAGTATAATTTTCCATGTCTCACACACCCTACTATCTTTATTTATCATACCCTATCCAGGTGAGAAAATCTCTTTCTTTACCAAGTTGGCCGTGAAACAATTAATTCATTTTCCTCCCCACATTCAACCGAATCTCAGACTTTTAATTTATGTCCGCCATCCACCCATGTACTTCTGCCATTCACATATATCTATTTATATCGATTTACACTGAATGTCCCCCACCCACCCACCCGTTACATATCCCTTTTTTTCACCATAAATCACATGTCCAAGTGCAGTCACAACAGTTTGACGATCGTAAAATTAAAACCAAACTATTTTCCTAATCCCCACAAAAAGCAGCGCCATGATACTATGATACATTTGTAGCACATTAAATAAATACATTATAAAATATTTTTAATGATGACCCTCAAGCACTACAAACATGATATTTAGTGATGATCCCCCAAGCATTGCAAGCATAATATTTAGTGATCATCCCCAAGCATTGCAAGCATGATATTTAGTGATGATCCCAGAGCATTGCAAACATGATATTAAAATTCTTAATGTTTCACAAAGTCATTTTTTTCATACGTTTTTATCAAGCAGATTCAATAACTGTTGGCAGGCAGTAGTTTGGTGACCCATGGATTCTCCCCCCCCCCTTCCCAGTGTCACCATAGCTAGGATTCTGCTTATAGAAGATATGTTAAAATTATAATTGAAGGTTCTGCCTACCTCTTCAACTCTTCTAACAGAAATTTTTTTCCCTTTATCGGGTTCCATTTTGTATGTATTTTCATAAGCGATAAAAGAAGGCTGAGTGGTTATTGTAGATGTGGCCAGATGTGAGAGCATGCGCATCTTAAGGCGAAATCGGCCGAGTCTATTTTTGGACGAAGCACCGGTGACTGAGTAGTCCAAACTGGATTCCAGTTTTCTATCTGCAATAGATCCTGCTTTGGACATTTTCCTTTAGTAATGTCTAAATATGTGAGATACTGTAAGAAAATATTGGCTATACGTTAAAAAAGTTGTTTTTTTTTAATGAGATGACAGCTTGGTGTGATGTGTAGACCTTGTTTACTTATTGGATTTAAAAATATAATATAAAAATATATATAACAAAAAAGTATCATTGAAAGTTGACTATTTTAGATCAGTGTTGAGGGCAGTGCCGATCCAAGGGATTTGGGGGCCCGGGGGGCTTGACCTCTTTGGGGGGGGCTGCATTTTGACATTCGACACCATGACATGAGATAATGTACTTAATATTTAATGTAAAAAAATAATTTTGGGGCCCCCTCAAGCTGGGGCCGGGGTACTATTGAATTTGGACCCCCCTCCCACCACCCTAGGTTCTCCTCTGGTCGAGGGTGTGTGTTTGTGGGCGGGGGGCGTATCATATTTCCTTGGGCTCAGCCTCTGATGTAGCCAGATTTATGCTATTTATTGTGACACCGACTTTGTCAGATGGATGGTGGGGCGCTAAAACATGCTTTGTCAACGTGAGCTTCAAACTTTAGCAACGCCCTAGTTTCAGGGGAGTTACTATTTTGCTAGGAGCTGAAGCAAATGTTTCAGCAAATGTTTCAGCCATGTTAAGAGCGGAAGAAACTAACATTGATGGCATTGGATTCAGCCTAGACTAGAAGTTAATCTGTAACTTTTTTTTTTCCGCGGACAAACTCGGGGGAGAGGGGAGGAGAGGACTTACACGATAAATTAAAGCTGAATTATTAAAGGGCTATTACTCGCAAAAACAATTCCGTTATTGACTAAAACACCCAAATGCGCGCGGATGTCAACCATGATGGTTTTGAAGCAGTTATACATTGTTTCATTATCTTATAGTTGCAGCACAAAGCGTCAGTGTTCCTTGGGCCACGGATTGAAAACCACCAGAATATGGTATGACAGGGATAAAGATTGGTGTGGGGGAGGGGTATCTTTTTTGTATTTGAACAAAGTGTGCAAGTCATATTAATTAATAAATATCAAATAGGGGAAAAAAGGGGAGGGGGGGGGGAAGCCATGAATTTCCTAATAGAAGTATTTTCCTCATAAATATTTTGTTGTTGTGCGCACCCTGCACATCTTTGAAAGCTAAAACTAATTCTGGTAGCCTATAGTTTCTGGTGTCTATAAACAAAATATAATACTTCTTTTGACGTTAAACTGGTAAGCTACCTGCCATGGGCAGAGTCCGCCTGGGCGCAAGCGTGGTTTTCCAACTTTCCCCCACCCATCGGTCCCATTCATTGATGAAGTACCAAAAAGTTACTTTCACATATAGGTCTAGGCCTACAAGAATAGCTCATTTTCTAGGGTAAAAAACAAACATTGACTTTTTAACAACTAATCTGACATAATGATTTCTTCTTTAGTAATTTTTTTTTTGGTCTGAGAATGGCGTAAATCTATGCATCATCTTAAAAGAAAAAATACACGTCTGCTTCAGTTATTATCGTATATTTTTAGGCTACGTTCATGGGTGTTTGAGAATCTTGAGAGAAGGTCTTATGACAGAAGCATCAGACCTCTGTGTATTTGTATGAGTACAGGATAATCACTGTATTCATTTAAAATGTTTATTTCATCGTTACAAATGTACTTTTGTTGTGAAATCGCCTTTCATGATTTTTTATCTAAAATTTAATAAGAAAATTTTCTTAGCTTGTTTTCCTAGGTGTTCGCGTAGTTTGCAAATTCATAAGAATAGCTATGATTACGCAGCGCACGAAGATTTGGCATACATAGCACAATACACGAAGATGTGTAATACATTGCAGAATACATGAAGATGTGTCAAACATTGCAGAATACATGAAGATGTGTCAAACATTTCAGAATACATGAAGATGTGTCAAACATTGCACAATACACGAAGATGTGTCATACATTGCACAAAACATGAAGATGTGTCAAACATTGAACAATACACGAAGATGTGTCATACATTGCACAAAACATGAAGATGTGTCGAAAATTGCACAATACATGAAGATGTGTCATACATTGCACAATACATGAAGATGTGTCAAACATTGCACAATACATGAAGATGTGTAATACATTGCACAGTATATGAAGATGTCATACAACACACAATAACGCCTTATTACCTACTGTAACAGTTTTTATTGTAACAATCATATACAAATATATGAAGCTATGTGTTGCAACTAGAGATTTTTTTTATAAACTGGTTTATTGGGCGACCGCCTAACCCCCCCCTTTCCCGAACAAATTCCTATTAAAAGTGTTGCTAAAGAAGGAGCCTCAAAAAGCAATTTTATCAAGTCCATGGCAGGCCCCGATATACCAATAAAAGTCTCTTCTGTCTAGCGCACACCCTCCCCTTTCAAGAATGGCTCTGATTACAATTATAGACTTAGATGTGTATCAGTTCTGCATTGCAACATTGCAGGCATTATAATACAAAATTACATGTATTAAGATACAAGATTACATGTATTAAAATACAAGATTACATGTATTAAAATACAAGATTACATGTATTAAAATACAAGATTACATGTATTAAAATACAAGATTACATGTATTAAAATACAAGATTACATGTATTAAAATACAAGATTACATGTATTAAAATACAAGATTACATGTATTAAAATACAAGATTACATGTATTAAAATACAAGATTACATGTATTAAAATACAAGATTACATGTATTGAAATATTGTATTAAAAAAAAACACCAACTGTCTGTGGGCAACATCTTGTCGCAATTAAGAGGCTGCCACCCAATGTTCCCTCTAAGCTGAGCGCGTGAGCGATCGCTCACACGAATTCAGAACGTCGCTCATACTACACTACGATCGCTCACTCCGACGGACGACATCGCTTAAATCGCCCACAAATTTTGATCTCAAACAAAATGTCGCTCAGAGACAAAATTTTTTGCTCACTTCTTACCGCACCTTACAGGGAACATTGCTGCCACCCATGGTGTTTTGCAGCCCCAAGCTCCATAGTTCGGCTCAGCCCTGGACATTGATCATGATAAGTCGGTTTAAAGTAATGTTAGTGGGATAGCCAATTATACAAAACATTTGTTAGAAACTTGAAATACACACACACACATACACTTATACACACACACTATAACCTAAAGTTATGCAATTGTTGATAATCATAAACAATATTGACTTGAAATCAGCTATTTCAGAGGTGGCCAAAGACATTACGATTGAATGTGTGGGGTGTAAGGCGAATGAGGGCCGTAGAATTTTAAACTGTTCGTAAGCCTTTATATCTTAGTGCAGTGGTCCTCAACATTTTTCTCGCCGCGGATAGGCAAACGTTTGCTTAACTTCACCGCGGGCCGCTGGGAGAGGGTGGGTGTTGACAGTGGCGTCACTATGGTTGGTGTCACTCGGTGAGGCCCGCACCCCCCCCCCCCAGTGACGCCACTGGTCGTTGATTATTTATATTTCAGATTGTTTTAATTTACAATGCCACGAAGGAAATAAACAAAAAGGAAATAATTGAATGCTTCTTTGGTGGCCCAGTACCGTTTGGTCCACGGACCGGTACAGGTACGCGGCCCGGGGACAGGATATTCCTATCACGTGGCCCTGGGCACTAGTCGCCACCCCTAAAGGCCACTACAGCCTATTGATAAATGAAAATTGACCAAATGTTTCACGATACCGACTTTTTAAAACGCAGTGGCTACGGTTCGGTCCGACCGAACCCATATTTTTTTTACTTCGGGTACCAGCCATAGATATTGCTCCACACCCTAACCCTAAGCCTATCCCTAAGCCTATCCCTAACCTTATCCCTATCCCTAACCCTAACCCTAATCCTGAAAAAAAATATATATGCCATGTTCCTTATACCCTAATATAATGGTTTTGGCTGGTGCCGGAGCCACTGCATTTTTAAAAATACTTCATAGTAATTTTATAATGGTAATTAATGAAATTTTATTTTCGAACAAAATATGCCTTGGAAACACTTAAAGCAATAAACAATAACAGCAATCCTTACAACAAAGTATTTGTATTGTTAATGTCAAATACCTGTTCTTGTGTTAATCAAAGGCACAGCTTGACAGTATGTATGTTATACACTAGTTGAATCACAGAATGAGTGGAAGTCTGGTGATAAATAATTAATACATCTGCTGAAAAAAAAATCACGCAGACATCGTGTGTTACTGAGCCTCCACGCGCTGATCTGACACTAGTGGGCCAACTGTTCCTATTGTCATTGCTGTCGTAAGATCGAAGTCAATCACTTTCTCTACCGCTGTGTTAAGTTAGTAGTGTAACCCATTGTTTCCTATTAGCACAGACCATTGTGGTATGGCATAATGTGAACATACTTAAGAAATGGGGTTGGCTGGAGGACAGGTAAACAGAAAAAGCGGCTGTATCTGTGTGTGTGTTGGTGTGTTTTGTTGTTGCTGTTGTTATTGTTTAGGGCTGGGCGGTGAAGGAGATAGGGGACATTTTGTTTTGTTGACATTGTTAATTGAATTTATTTAAACACACACACACCACTGCATTGCGCACATAATTATTAAGCGTTTATCTGCTTTACCTAGCTGCTATTTTTGAAAATTTCGGTCTATATTGAGGTTATTATTCTTTCAAACAACAAAATCTGCTCCCACGATGTCATTAGGGTTTCTTTCCCCGAGATAGCTGATTAATGGAGTGTTTACAATACTTTATATGAACTAACGATAAATGTAAACTTTATCGATGTAAATGAAGGGAGGGGAGTGTACTGTGGGTCAGAGGTGTGCGGATCTTGAAATTTAGCGTCCGCGTCCGTCCGCGGATTTCTATCAATGATCCGCGTCCGCGTCCGCAGAATCTTACAACATTGGTCCGCAGTGAGTCCGCGCGTCCGCATTGCTGAAATTTAGCTGTTTAAATGACTTGAAATTTTTTATGGTAACGATAAAGAAGATCCGCGTCAGTCCGCGAGTCCGCAACTTAACCCTACGAAGCGTCCGCTGTCAGTCCGCGGATTCGGAAAAGTCTGCGGATTTGCGTCCGCAAGCGGACGCGTCCGCTGTCCGCTCATCTCTGCTGTGGGTATGATCAAACTGCTTAACTAGTCATAATTGACCCGCTGGCCGTAGTTTGCCCAAGTCTAATCTAAAGGCTGAAAATTGTATCTGGTCTTGGTCCGGCCATCAATCAACTGTAGGAACACATTGTGGCCCTTCAGTGGTTATAAATCTACATCTGTGATCTTTCGTCATATGTTTCACACTGTTCTACAAAATCTAAACAACACTGTGGGTTAATCTCATGTGTACATGATAGTGTTGTTTTCGTCGACGAAAACTAAAACTAAAACCTTCGTTAACGAAAATGTTGACTTTTCGTCAACGAGAACTAAAACTAAAATGAGCAGCAAGACTAAAACTAGACGAAAACTAAATCTGGTAGACAAAAGACTGAATAAAAACTGAATCTAAAACTCCCCAACGAAATAAAAACTAAAATCCCCATTTATCGTTCTTTTCCGGTACTGCGGTCTGCGGGCGAACCATCTATTCTACGAAATAAATATGACCTAGGACAGTGGTTGGCAAACTTATCAGCCAAAGAGCCAAATATGAACATTGCAACAACTAAAAAAAATTTGGGAGCCAAATCTGCTTGTTTAGTAAACTTTTATTACACTAAATTTTATTACACTAAATAAGTAGTACACTAAATAAAACTAAATGCCAGAGCCGCACTTAATTAGCCAAAGAGCCACATTTAGTCGACGAAAACGAAAACTAAAATCGGGCCTAAAACTAAAACTAGACTAAAACTAAAATTATTACAGAAAAAACGAAATAAAAACTGAAACTAAAATAGGACCTGGGACTAAAACATCACTAGTACATGAAAATGTCAGGTTGATGAAATATAAAAAAAAAAGGTAAGTGATGATCTGTTGGTATCAAACTACAGTGGAGAAGGGTCAAACGATGTAGCTTGCTGTCTCCTCAGCTACTGGAGAGTGCCATCCTAATGGCCAGTGGACTTCCCGACTCGAGCAGCCTGGACTCCGCCAGACGTGGACACTCGTACAGCAATTGGTCTACCGTTTCCACGTGCGCCACCGGAAGGAGACTGAGGGTGAGACTTCAACATTGCGTTGCCCAAGAGTTGTGACGTTTTCTATGATATCCACCGCAGCAGTGGGGGTCGTTCGGAGAGCTTGATTCTGCACTTTGTCCAGGTTCTCTGGTGGCGATCGAGAAACAAACACCCGTGCTATCATCGATTTGAGATCGCACTGCAGCCAAACTGTGATATCTTATCCCTCAGGACGTACTCGCTCTTTTCTTTACCATGTTCAGACTCTTGGATGCTTTGCGTGCCACCTCGGATGTATGCGTGATTAAGGTAAGCTTTCTGTCAAGTGTGACTCCCATATACTTTGGTTTCTTATCTCTCTCAAGCGCTACTCACTCAATTCCCAAACCGAAACGGTTACTCAACGATAGTCGTGCTCAATGTGAAGAGCGATTGGACGGTTTTTGAACACTATTTCTGGGCCCCACAACCGAGAATACTAGTCTTCCTCGATAGAACTAGATAGGTAACATTACAGAACGCACAAGCAAAAAGTAGTGATCTTATTGGCCACCAAACGACAAAGATCACGTCATTGTCCATACCCCCCCCCCCCGCGTTTTTCAAGAGACTAAAAAAAACTGTAGTGCTGGGTATCAAAATATTTTCACTCCAGAGATAAAAGCTAATTATATTTTATTAATGTTTTTGTTATCAGCAGAAGTGTGCAATAAAACTAGTGATTTATATTTGGTCATTATTTTTTATCATCAGATTTGACAGTAATTTTTACTGGGGACGGGGTGGGGGGGGGGGGAACCCCCTAAATCTGTGAGCTAGTATTACCCATATCTAAGAACAGCTCTGATTACCAAAAAGTCATCATTAATTCTTAGGGCACTTTTGAATTCCGGACCATATGGCCCAAGTCCAACTAACACTGAACTATATACAATACATGTACATGAAAACAACAGAACATCAATCTCTATGAACACTTGTTTAATTGTATATGTAAAGATTATAAACATACACCCAAATAATGTTTTTTGTGTTTTTTTTTTAAATTATATATATAATATTTAAAAACATTATGTAAGACATCAATAATACATATTCATAGCAACATCATAACAAATGGACCAATAATATATATATATATAAATATATATATAACAAAGCTTGTTTTTTTTAATGTTTACACATCAGACATAACCAATAATTGGAGAGAATGGGGTTAAAGTTTAGACAAACACACTCCAACAATGTCATGGACCTCAATCAATAATCCAAATAAAATTACAAGAAGATAAATTCAAAATTGTAAAAAGGTTAGTGTGAAGCTGAAAAAAAAAAAAGATATTTTGCTGTCAGTGTTAGCTAGTGGATGGATGTATCTGTCTTTTTTTTTTTTTTGCAAAATAATTCTTGATACTAAGTTAACACAAATATATATGCTGCAAGAACAACAACATATCTATCAACAGTAAACAAAACAATCATAAAAGGAGTACTGTTGAGAAATTTAAACTTACATCATTCTATAAATTATCTAATACATAACGGTCTAACGTAGCAGACGGTCTAACGTAGCAGACCGTGCGGTAGAAATAGTCTGGGGAATTCCAAAATTTTCGTCTCCCTCAGGCTAAACTAAGTCTGGGGAATTCCAAAACTGGAAATCTTAACACAACAAGGATTTCTTATTATATCGCAGGTAGAAGCAAGCTTCAGCAGGCTTTTCAACTAGTAGTATAATAAACAGTTTAAAAAAAAATGACCTGCCAAAAAAAAAATGTATAATCCTAATTCGCCGTTACATGAGCAAATATGTTAGAAGAGGCTACACATGACGCCACACACATGGTCAATGATGGCCGCCTTCCAGTATTTTTGTACATTACATTGAGTCGCACCAATCTAAATTTATTCAGTGATGTGATTTGTGGGGGAAAAAAAAAGATTTAAATTTTTATTCACTAAACTCAATGAAGAGCTAAAGAGTCACATTCAGCCACTGTTGATATATAAATATACTTTTTTTTTTAGAGGGATAGCTCAAATGTTTTATCTAAATATCTGGATACAACAGCTCAAGCTTATTTTGTTCATATTTTAAATAATGTTACATACTGTATCTCTCATACCATGGCCTCAGGGAAACAGAAGTCAGATAGTTGGTTTCACACTCTAATGAAACAATGATTATTATAATTGAAAACGTTCAGCACTTGGTTAAATGAATACAAGCTGCTTAAAAAAAAAAAAGAATGAAACAAACTAGTTACACGGCCGTTATATTATGTCTTACATTCTTTAAGTTTGTCTTCAATAGCTGATTAACTTTCACAACAATAGATAAAAATAAAAAAAATAAAAAATCAATAGTATACAAAATTATTGATTAGTTAAGTTTTTATGAAAAAAAAAACAGCACATACACACAGTGACTAAATAATACTAAGCAAAAAAACAAAACAACCGATAAAACTTCATTCTTAAAAAATGCTTTCTTTGAACTTATCATCTGAAAAAAAGCGACTTTCCTTTTCTAACTGGACTCCGTAATGTGCCAAACACAAACAAGTAAATTGCACTGTGGGCAATAATAAATTAACAAACATAAATGAACAATTAAAAAAAAAAAAAACCAGCACAAATTCCAATATCAATACAACCTGAATTGCCTGAGAATAATTTCCATTGCACTTTTATACTTCGGCCATTTTGGGAAAGGGCAATATACACAAAAATCAAATGAAATAAAACAAGTTAAATCTATTATGTTCATTTGGCTATAAGAAAACTGAGGTATTTTGTAAAATTAAAAAACTACTGATTCTTTTTGTTGAAAAATAAAACAAACTACATGCATTTCTAATATTACACAAAAACAGAAAGACTAAAAAAAAATGCAATATACTACCAAGTTAACTACAGTACTACTTCATCATGCCAGGCTAGCAATAGTCATATTGAAAAAAATTTAGTATCTTTGGTATACAAGATATTTTGAAAAAGTGAAAAGCTTAATTTAATTTTGAAAGGCCCTGGAAATAAAATAATCATATTCCTCATCATTTTTTTTTGAAACCTTAATTTTCATTCATTTTTTTTTTTTATCTACTAGAAAACAAAGTTTAAACCATTGTTGTGCAATTGATCACAAAGTGTGCCATGGCAGTACACAGGGCCTAGGGCAAGTGTCATTTGTGCAGCCTGGAACAAAAGTTTCAGTTTATTTTGTTTCAGCTTAAACAAAAGCAAAACAAAAAAAAAAAAAAATGATAACAACAAAGTCCAAGCAAGGGGCCTGGAGCAGTTGCTACAGTTGAAACCTGCTCAGGCTGCTATGATTGGTCAGTAGATAAAAATTTCTCTTCTGTATTGAAAACTGTCTATGATTGTATCCTACGGCTAAATTTTACAAAAAAGAAAATCTGCACACAAAAAAAATAATATTGATCATTTTAGTAAAACAAACAAGGCAGATGGCGAACGATTGATTTGGTGAATCAATGAAATCTTTAGAATATCAAAAATTAAGTGAAAGCTATAATAAAATTAACAGGATTGTATTATAAAACAAAGTTATAAAATATTTTTATGCCAGAAAGATTTAAAAAAAAAGAAAAGAAAGAGATAGTAAACCAGTTTCCCAGTGCAGCTATATGATAAAGTGAAGTTCAAAGGTAAAGAGCATCTGATTTGAAATTGAGTATAGAAAATTTACATTTATGTTTTTTTAATTTCCTTTTCAATCATTAAATACTGACCAGCACTCGTTAATGATTTGCTTGCTATACTCAATGTAAAGCTTTCCTTTGAAATTATTTATATAGATATATACATAGCCTATACATAAATATATTATACATGAATATAATACATCTATTTATAAATTATACTAAATAATACAAAATGGTTGTTAATTTGGGTTTTAAGGATGTATAAAGACAGAAATTTTAAGAAAGAATTTTTTTTAACTTGCTGGGTTACGGAAATAAATGTACTTGTTTTGAACAAGAATTTTATTATCTGTTTATATATACATATACATGCATTAAGGTGATACATTTTTTTTAGTAAAATCACAGGTTTTGAAAAAAAAAACGCACTGTATACTATAAAATATTTCAATTAATAACTAAGCATTCTTTACTATATAAAGACACACAACTACACTCATTGTTTAAGATCTTTTGAACAACTGTTAAAAGGAAGTTACTTCCTAATCAAATTTGACTAATGCTGATTTATGGCCATTACATTCACACCATTATTTCAGTCAAAATTTATGGTTCAATTATTTCCCAACTTTTTACTCCTGTCAAACAGAGTATAGTAATAGAAATGAAATCACTATGGATAAATAAGTTTAATGCTTCATCTAGTAGCATGAAAGCAGACAGTTAAAAGTGCATTCAAGATTTCTTTTTTAGATGCTAAAAGAATAAAATAAAAAAAAAAAAAGAAGGCATAAGGAATGAAACGAAACAAATAAATTCTTATTAACAAAATAGTTTCTAAGCTCTTAGAACTAATTACAGTATTAAAAACCCTAGTGAGTAGATTCAAAATTCACCACCAAGTTAAATTTATTTCTTGTTTTTTGACTTGGGGCTTTCTGATCGTGATTTCCCTTGTTTGTTTTTTTGGCCATTCTCAGAGTCTTTCTTGGACTTAGACTTTGGGCTGTCCACAATGTCACTGTTGTTGCTGCCCGTGCTGCTGATCTTATGGTTCCTAAACTGTGGGCTGTCGGGCAGGTGGAATGATGCAGAAGAGGAGTTGGTGGGGCTCGGGCTGGTAGAGGCCAAGGCCTTGGAGCCAGAGGATCTTCTATTTCGTATAGACAGACGCCTGGCTGTCTTCTGAAGCATTTTTTCTGGCTGAGTGTCAAGTAGAGCTGAGTCACTTGCTAAACAGTGGAAATAGAAATAAATTTGTGAAAGTAAAAAAATATAAAGGGAATACTATTACAGCACCTATAAACACTAACAAGGCCGTAGCCAGGATTTTGTTTTGGGGCGGGGGGGGGGCTGTGTGGTTTTGGGGGGGAGGGCTGTGCGGAGAGGTTCATATAAGAAAAAATTGGAACACAATGATAAAGAAGTATATTTTATAATAAAATTTGATTTTTTGAATTAATTGGGAGGGGGGGCTGCCCCCCCCCCCCCCCGGCTACGGCCTGGAACACTAATGAGGTTTTAAAAGCAATAATTGGTATCTAGCCTGCTTAAAAAAATTAAACGAAGAAATAAATTACAAAACAGTTTTTTTTTTTTATATTAGAACTATTAAGAACTTAGGTTAATTTAACTAGGAAATATACTTTTTAATGCACAAGTTTTTGCTAAGCATTGTACTTTCTATATTTTTTAAAGCATTAACAAAACAATGTAAGGTTCATGAATTTAAAAAAAAAAAAGTGTAAATCTATCTACATAGTAAAGTTTTAAATTAAAAATGACATTTAATTGGTAACAGAGTTAAGTGCACCATTAGAAGGTTAGGGTAAGTAGAACATGTATCGCCACAATGCAGAGGACATGCAATGAAGATTCAATTGAAATGTAAAATTATATAAATGAGGTCTGCTTAAAAACAGTAAAAAGAAACAAAACAAAACTGATAAATAAAAACTCACACCCTCTGATGTATGTGTTAATAGATCAATCAATAGCCATTAACATGTACTTAATAAACAACAGAACAAAAAACAAAATAATTTTTTTTTCTTTTTTTTTACCAAACTATCAGGTAAAACAAAATGCATGAATTAATCAGTTAAACACAGTACACTTATTGTAAATTTTATAAAACAATGAATATCAACCAAGAAGCAAACAAAGAGATTATATGAGAAGTGTCACTACTGATGATGAATGATTAGAAATGCTCACAGACATCTTTAAGAACAAACAATAGCGAACAGTGAGATTTGCAGTGAGATACGAGAAATATGACTATAGATTATAAATGACTATACATATTTACAAATATCTTTCAGAAAAATTGGGCGAAATCAAAATACGAAAATGGAAGCCAGTAAAAATAATAGAATAGTGAACATGCAATGACAATGTACAACACAGTGATTAAAGTAATTTGTTTTTATTAATACTTATGAAATGAACAATAAGAGCAAAAAAAAAAAAACAGACAATAGTTAGTCTATCTACAGACAACATACTCCAAGTAAAAAAAACATATTTCCCTGAGTTAAATCAAAATTATGCCATTGGTAAGAATATAACATTTTATGGGAAAAAAATTAAGTACGAATGCAAAATAGGCACATCTCACTTGCCATTATATTTTGTAAACCTTTTTAGATAAATAATTTACAAAATCGTATATGCATTGAGCTTACCTGAATATCATACTAGAATAATTCCAAAAGTAAGCAATATAAGGGGAAAATTACCAGCAGTTAAAAATACTTAAACTATTAATTTAATTTTTTTTTAATGAACTAGTTTTGTTTTAAAGTTGCTTTCAATCCAGAAAATTAATAAAATTAGATCATTTCAATTTTAATTTTGCGCTACATATATATATAATCTAAGTGAAGGTATTTTTGTGAATAAATGATAATGCCAGCATTTGAAATTAAAAAATTCAACAATCAAATTGTCCTTGTTAGGTGAATACCATAATTAGGGTGATTGACCAATGAATGATGGTCATATTTTGGCACAAATAATAGCTGTTACAGTATGATGATCATTGTAACTTTCTGCAATGAACATAAAAAAACTTAGTAGAGAATGAATTGCACGGAGTGATATGGTGTGCATTTTTCTTTGCTTTAACAGTTAAAAGATAAAAAATAAAAACATGTGACCCATTGTTAGAAAATAAATTAGCCGTTATGAGCAGAATAAATTTATCTCATCTTTTTATAAAAAAAAAATCTTTAGTAACTGAAATAAAAATATTATAAAAGGTATGTTTAGAAAAACTAATCTAAAGTAGACTGCCTATAAAAAAAAATTAGAAGCTTCCTAAAAATGTTAGTTCTGAGCTAGGTGCTAGAATTATTAATGGTTTGACTGCTGAAATGAAAAGATGAACCCTGATTACCCTGATACTAAAACAAGGTCTCATTCATTCTGATAAGAATGAAAAAGAAATGTCAATTTTACTACTGCAGGGAAAAGTCATTTTAAAAAGCATGTGAGTGCTATTATCTTAGAAAAAATAATAATCGAAAATGCGATACTTTTTTAAAGGTTTGATATCATGGCTGTCCCTCTTAAGTGGTGACATATTCTGGCGATCGTTTCCGGAGGACACAGGACTTTCCTTTTTAGAAGGGCTATGGATGGGATTTTCTTTCAGTGGGCTTTCTTTTATTGGGGAGGATGTGACAATCTCTTTAGAGATTGCTGGGGACAGCGTGTGATGGTCCACTCTGTAGGCCAGATGGGTCGGGAGAGACTTTTTAGCCAGAGCAAGAACAGAGTGGTCTTTAGAATGATTGTTGCCATGAGCCCCACCCAGTTTGTGATGAAATATTAAGTGACTGACAGCATGGGCAACTCCTGTGGATGAGTGGATATGATTATATGGATTTATTTTAGTAGAAGAGCTCCAGTAAATGAAATGAAAAAAATTGAGATTTAAATTAACGTCCAGAAACATAACAAGAAACATAAAAGCTGACAAATAAAAAAAAGAGAATCGAGTTGAAACTCTTTAGATACAAAAATGTTCTAATCAGGTGAATTCACTAATGATAATAATAAGTAGATCAAAGCAGATTTATTGTGTACCTCATGCCCTCAGACACTGCTAAGCCAACCGCATGCCGCAATGTTCTATTAATATTATTATGATGTACACCCGATACCCAGATTCATGACAGTTACTGTACTTAATTTGCTATCCAAGAAAAATATAATAATTTGTGGCTTTCAGCATTGAAAGCTTTATAAAAATAGATAATACATTGTAAGTTTAAAAAAAAAAACATTTAATGAATAACCAGTACCTTTTCCATTTATAGGGCCATGCATACACGGAGATAAATAACGGATAATTCCCTAATGTTTGAGTAATCAACCCTCTAAAGTGCTTCAATAAAGTAATACAACATATTGAACCATTCAACAAATAAACCCAGCATTTGGTTTTGTTTGTTTTAGTGAATGCCAGATCATGTGTTTGTGCACAAATTCAGCAAGAGAACCTACCAACATTTTTTAGACCAAGCTTTCCTGTATACCAAGAAGAAATAAATAAATAAATAAATAAAATACAACAGTTATAACAGCTCGTGTATTCCTGATAGGGAAATAAGAAAACACATTGATGAGCATTCTACAAAATCAAAAAAACAACTTTATAATACTGTGCTAAAGAGCTATATTTCTTGAAAAAATAAATGTTATATTTGAATTTACTTAATGTATTAAAACAACAGATTTGATCACATCATAACATTGGCTATTGTATTTGTAGTTAGATTTTGATGATATTATTTTCAATAGTAATGTTTAGTTTTTGAGTGCATAGTTTAATTTGATATTTATTTTACCATATCTTATATAATTAACTTGAAACATAATTTTAAGTAAAGAATATTTATATTGTTTTAATTTAACTCTTATCTGGCAATTGCAAATGTTAATTAGCTTTTCCATATCCTGACATACAGTTTATGTTTCTGCAATACCAATCAGTCCGCATTTAAAAAAGTATATTTTGTTAATTAACAATGAGTGAATGACTAGTTATTATAATTTAAAGGAATGGATTTTTCTTAGAGCAATTACAACTGAAACTTTATTTATGACATATATATTCACTTAAAAAAACTTTAAAAGGGAGAGAAAATATATGGTACGGAAGTATAGAAAGCAGTGTGGTGATGACAACTTTATTAAGAGAGGAAATATAGAAAGCAGTGTGGTGATGACAACTTTATTAAGAGAGGAAATATAGAAAGCAGTGTGGTGATGACAACTTTATTAAGAGAGGAAATATAGAAAGCAGTGTGGTGATGACAACTTTATTAAAAGACTTTTATTTTTTTACCAATTTAGAGACTAAAGAAAAAAAATACTATATATTTTTTTTATCGCAGTGGCTACGGTTCGGTCCGACCGAACGCGTATTTTTTTTTTCGGGTACCAGCCTTACTTATTATTGCATAGCGGCCGAGTCGCTGCACTGAACTATATAACAACATAATTTATTTTTTTTTTCAGGATTAGGGTTAGGGATAGGGTTGGGATAGGGTTAGGGTTAGGGTGTGGAGCAATATTATCTATGGCTGGTACCCTAAGTAAAAAAAATACGGGTTCGGTCGGACCTAACCGTAGCCACTGCCTTTTTTTATTCATATTGTCTGTTTTTATTTCATGAAATTGAAGTAACATATGAGATGTTTTGAGATCATCTACCTAAAGCCTATATCATGTTGTTAGTATGTATATTATCTTACATACTTTTAATATTATGACTTTAACAGCTACCATGGCTTTAATGGGATAATTTTAAGCTATGCTACAATAATTAGTGAAGTTAAAGGTCAACAAATTTCAGGAAGTGGTAGACAAGTGAGTTTTAAAAGAGTTTATCTTTATGACAAGCATCAGTCTCAAGACCTGCACATTCCTTATTCATAAAAAAAAAAAAACTTACAGCACAATGGAAAAAAAAATGGCCATGTTGCAAAGACAATAAATAACATAAAAGGGAAGCAGAAAGACAAAACTGCAATCAATTCATGTGAAAGTTAAAGAACAAAGCACATTAGCTAATTAAGAGAAATAAAAAAAAAAGTAAGAGTGACAAGAATATAATACTCAACCCATTTTCAGTCATGTAGAATAAATAAATCTTTAAATATTTATTGATATTTAAAACAGCATTCAATGTAATGCCCCGAAAACTGTGATATAAATTTGAAAAAAAAAATGTATGAAAATGGCTTCAGTATTTAAAAAGCAAGAAATTATATTCAAAAATTATTAAACTGATAAACAGTGCACATTTCAGAAAACAAAATTATAAAAATGCATTACGGACAAGAAATTCAAAACAAATAATAAAAAAAGGACAAAAAAGGTTTTCAGTCAAGTCACAATATCCACATGCTTTTAAGCCATGACGTCATCCAGTTGATCTACCATGTAAGTGCTTCTGAATTAAAACACCAGTCATTATTTTTAATCTCACATCTGTGAATGTCTTACTAAAGGCTACGTGATAAAAGAATGATCTACTGACATTACCTGTGTACAGTAAATTTTTTCAGAGAACTTTAATATTTACGGGAATTAACAACAGTAAAAAAAAAAAATTCAGTTGTACATCAACTACAGTATTACTAAGACAGAATTATAAAGAGAAAAAGAATATTAAAAAAATAAAAATATAAAAAAAAAAAAGCTACACAAAGTGGGGAAAAGGATGCAAAGAAGGGTCAGATTATTTAGTATTGTGCTCTTTTACTAGTTATAAATGTTAGGATGGAATAACAGACAAGTGAATCTAAAAGTGAAGACATCCCTCAGACTATAGGAATGGCAGGACTACATTTTTGAGAAGATCCCATTGCTTTTTGAAAGCATCACATATTATACCTTTGCAAAAAGTCTTGTAAAATGACATCCACAATTGGAAAAAAAAAAAGGCCTAATATATGCCAGATCCTTTCGAAATTTTTATTCCAAATTAAAATCAGTGAACTTATAAATGCTTCAAGTAAATAATTACAATTTAAACATTTTCATAAAGACTCCTTGGGAAAGTGTTTCCAAACCCTTTTTGCACTAAGCAGCACTGAAACTGTCTAGAATTTTCAATATTTAAAAATTGAATGGTTTATTGAATGAATCCTAAATGATAGAATTTTAGGAAGAAGGAAAAAGACTTAAGGAATGAATACATTTTAGGAAGAAATCCATAGGAAATAGTTAAGGAAACACTGAAATTTTTATAGCCTCCTCCCCCAAACATTCAAACTGCTCCTATATGGTTCATGGGGCCCCATTGTGGGGAAACATCAGAAGTTTTAACTTACCAATGTTTTTTTGTTCAAGTTACTTTTGATTGTCACTTTATTATATTGTAAATGATATATCAGTAATTAATTAGCATTTGTGTTTTATTTTGGTTTTGATGATTTTTTTTCTTATTACGTGTCTGTATTTCAATTTCGATTTGCAAATAGCTATGTCAAATAGATGTTCATTTGCTTACTTAATCTCAAAAATTGTTTTGCTTAAGACTATTTTCTATTCATCCTCATTATACCCTTCTGTCCATGGTAGATAAACAAGGTGACGCCTACAAGCCGAGGACTCATGACCTACATAATAAGCCAATAGTTTAAGGCTATTTACATTGGGCCTATTACAAGGTATCAAAATCACTGCTGACAACACGATGCTGCTTCCGGAATCCAGTGGGCCAGAAAATGGCACCAGGTGCAGTGTGATGGTGGATTCCTCCTGGTGGTTGGAAAGCACCAGTAAATAAAAAAAAAAAAACAACAGATGATGAATCTGATTAGTTAAGAATATATTTTTAATACATGAAGAGTATTTATTTTCTGCCAAAAGGTGGTATTACAAATAGATCACCACTATCTATGGAATCATATATAAATTGTTCCTATGAAATACAGGTTAAAAAAAATTATTTACTACCCCACCTTCCCCCCGCCCCACATCCCCTAGGTATGTAAAAGTTTTGAATTCCCTTCTCCAGAGCTTGATAAAGTAGTGTTTAAAAAAAAATGGTTATAAGTAATTTAAATAAAAGATCAGTAGTAAAAAAAAAATATTGGAAACTTTATTGACATGACATGTAACAGTGTATTACAGCAACCTTTTTTTAAAAAAAATTGGCAAAACATCTTTTAATACTTAATTCAGGCCGACCCTAAAAGAAAAAAAATTAAGAGCTCTGATAAAAAAAAAAATCTTGAGGCTACCTTAGCTAATAAATTTATTTCAGTAAATGAAATAAACAGCTAATGTAATCCACAGATAATACTTTAAACAATCATCACATTTTTTTTTTCTGTCATAAATAACAATTGCAGTGGTGTGACAGAGAAAGAAAGATAATTATGAATAAATTCATTGGAGTATTTATATTATGAACATTTCTGCTTGAACAAAATGCTATGTACACACCCAAATTATGATGAAGAAACATGACACACTATGAGAGAAAGAAAAAAAAAATCTTTTTCAGTACATAAATATGTCTGACCTGTATAAAGGCATTAAATTTTATATTTTCATTAAAACACTGACACATCAATAGTTTAATATTATGAATGTTTCAGACAGCAATGAAGAAGAAGACTCCATTTAGAAGGCTAGTTATGACTAATATTATTAGTCACTGACTATGTTCAGTAATACATTTTCAACCACATATTGAAGTTTTTTTTTTTTTAAATATTTGTTTGCTAACTCTTCATGGTGTCCATAAGAACAGTTCAGTTTTCAAAGGAACACCATATGTGAGTGCATGTTTAAAATATTAAGCACTAGTTTCCATTATCACTAGAACTGCCAGATAGTGTTTTTTCCTGTGCTGCTTGATTCTGCATATTTTTTTCTAAGACATTGTAAAATATACACTGACTTAGACTATAAAACCTGGCTACAATTTATTACTAAACCTAATGCTCAACCCAATATTATTAAAAAAGAAAAAATTACAAAATTCCTTGTAATGAACATTTTTTTTTCTATTTACAAGAGAACAACTACAATAACAATTAAACTTGCTATTTTTTTTTTCTAAATTGGAAAAATAGAGCAATAACGTTTTTTTTTTAAATCTAGAATAATATAAAAATGTTCATGTCTGGTTTCAAATTAAAATTAAATCAATTTAAACTGATGAATTAGCAAAGAACTTGTCTTTAGTAAATGGCAGTTTATATAATTTTTTAGTGCTAACCACATTTGCACAGGATAAACTTTTTTTTTTAAACTGTGCTGAACTAATTGTTAATGACAAAACAATATTTAAAAAAACAACTTCTTAGAGTCATCAAGTTTTGACAGAACAACACTTGTGAATTATGCAAATACGTCTTTACATCACACAAGGCTACAATTCTTCTGAGAAATTAACAATGGGGGAAAAAAAGAAAGTTTTCTTCATTTACACCTGATATGTACATTACAGTGTTGGTCTGCTATACCTGAGATCCAGCAAAAGAAAAATTAAATTTTAACAGAGTAACTCAAAAAAAAAAAATAAAAAATTATGAAACAACGGTACTCATCTATGTTTAAAATAAGTTCTTCACTGCATAGTTTGATAAAGAACAAGTTAGAAGCATGGTTATAATAGATTTTTGAAGTATATTGTGAAATGTTAATGAATAAACAAACAGCTTATATTTATAAAAAAAAAAATCATGACTAGACAATTCATAATACAAAAGAGAAATATGTTTAAATCAATACTTATGGATTAATTTAAATTTGAAATAATAAAAATAGAATATTTGCCCTGGTTTATTGCAGAAGAAAAACTAAATGTTTTCATTAATCTCATCTCTAATCATAAACAAAAAATACATGATGAGAAAAATACAAAATTTGTATAAATAATAACTGATTACGTTAGTTAACAATTCTAAGCTCTATCATCAGTACTGGAAAAAACTTTAATACAAAGGATCTCAAACAAAAGTACAAAGCATTCCAATAAAAGAATTTTTTGTTTTAAATAAGATAATATAAATTGGTTCAACAGGAGTATAAACTTTGTTGTTTTTTTTAAATTGGACCCAAAAAATTCTGGGAAGAGAATGAGAATATACTGGATACATTTAAACAAACAGCTATGGCTTTTAATAGGACAGTCAAATAGTCAGAGATTAAATAAAGACAAGATTATCTAAACCCTTTTGCCAAAGAGCTGACTGTGGCTTCCTACCTCTCTGCCTGGAGCTATTGGGAGACATCTGAGACATGGTCATCTCTGATTGGTTCTGCTGTTGTAATATTTCATTCAAACTGTTGTTGCTTGATTCTGATGGCAGTGTGGAATCAACAACTGTTGACAAACAAAACGCAATAAATCAGCATTACAAGAATATTGTGTAAAACAGGAGTAAATTTTGTGAATTTATCATCAGCTTCTGGCTATCTAAAGATATTATGTGAAGTATGTTGTACATGAGCCTTTAATTTTCATTTCTATAACCCAATGAAAGTGGGGGGAAAAAATTGGACAATGCGAAGAAGCAAACTGTTTAAGACAACTGCATGCATGTGTTGAGTGACAGTAGGGTTGCCAGTCTAATAGCATGGTGCTTGTAACTTCTGAACGATTGAGTCTCAGTACCAATCATCTACATTTGAATATGTCAAACACACATTCCAAAAAATGACCATGGTAAATTGGTCATAAATAATGGGGATACAATCACTAATATAGAATCTAGGCCTAATTATGTATGTATTAATCAAACTGTAATTGCCTAATTAAGTAATTAATTACATCTTTTTTTTTAATATGAATTATTTCAGTAAATTATTCATGAAAATAAAGAAAACTGTGAGAAGATATATATATATATATAAAGTCAACTACATGTAATATTATGTACTTCAATATGCAAATGATCACTAGTAACTGTCTTTTAGCAAAATACTTGAGCTTGTTTCACTTTTTTTTTTTTGCTACCACTCATAACATAGAAAATCATAAAACTAAAACATACAGAAGAAAACCATTTAACTGCAGGGTTTGACCATTATATGTTTACAATTAGAATGCATCATATTATGTAATCGCTAATTCTTGTAAATAGTTCCATGACTGGGAGGAATTGCTATTGAATGCAGCTACAAAAGTATGCATCAAGTTAAGAGCTATAAACATCAGTAATTTCATTAAATAAAATTCAGTGTAACTTACTTGCTGCATTAGCTGGTAACACGGGAGCGAAGACATTTTCTGCAAAATCTTCAAACATCGTGTGCTCAGTGTGCTGCTGAATTATTGTCTCAAGACATTTAGCCCTTTCTTCATAGCTGGGAGTTAGATGTTAAGGGTTCATGTCTGACATGAGTTAACTGGAGCACAATACAGCAAGCAACAAATGAAATGCATCATATATTTAATAGTAATTAATTATTACATTTATTGTCAAAAAGCTGCTAATACAGGCAAAAGTAATGGACAAATAGACTCAAAGTATTGAATGAAGTAAATATCTATTAAATGTTGCCAATTTCCCTGTACACAACATATCTGATGAAACAGGAAGAACTGTACTGAAGCAATTTTCTTTGTTTTGCTCTACCCTCTACTCCCATCCTTTAAAACACACTCATACAATGCCAAATTTCCTTTACCATTCTTAGTAAATTAAAAATAATAGCGTTATTAAAAATAATTTCAAGTTAAAACCATAATCCTTTATAACACTAAAACATTTTTCATTAATTTTCTTAATTCAAATTAATAGCATCATACATGTACTCTCTAAATAAATTCTATTCTCACATCACACTTTTGACAATTTCATATTGTAACCTATATTTAAAATGTGTGAATAAATATGGCAGCTGTCCTCATTTATTAAAGCAAGAAGAATTTTGAAATAAAATTGGTTACCAGGAGTATTTTTCCTGAAGAATATAAGTGTGCCTTTTTTTTAAGGTTTTCCATCAGCACTCATCATTACTAATAAGCTCTTTTTCAGCTATGTGGACTAACAAAAAGCTCAAACATTCCATTTCAATTTTGACGGGATTTTATTTTTTTAAACTTATTATTAATGAGTTTTTTTTAGCTCTGCGGACAGAGACAGGAAGTGGA